>PNEQ01021938.1:0-85251 GCA_003012365.1 Medauroidea extradentata | reverse complement strand
TGACTTGTGTGCACGTCTGCAGACTTGCTTCACGGTCAGAGATTGGATGTTTTGACATTCGTGTGTCGTGGAGTTTTACACGCAAATCACAGACGTGTGGTGTTACAGTAACCTTATTGTGATTGGTACAGTCAAATGAGAAACGTCACAGTTCAAAGGCACGCTGCCAATATCTATGAAGCAGAACTGCAGACATGCAAATAAGACACTGGAACAAAGTGGGGCAAAATTATTTTCGCGAAAAGTTCATGTCTCTAGATATTACATCCGACTATACACTCTGAGCACTTGTTGAAGAACATGAAGAATTTGCATTTACTTTTGGTCACAGGCTTTCACTCAAACAACTATGTTTATTTCAATTGACTCTTGGCGTATTTGACACCTCTTGTAATACACTGAGACACTGATATAGAACAACTAAATACACGTCCAATCATATCGCGTCATTCCACCAGTCAACAGCCAATGAGCACCTCAGTACACAGAATCTTCGAGGCTGGCCTACAACCCAGTGGATCCACAACCAACGATAGACACCTTTTTTCAATGAAAAGATGTGCCCGCAAGCTATCTCAATGAGCTGCTCTATTAAGTATTTAGCCCCGTGTCTTGATGAAGAAAGGCGTAACTTTTGACTGCTCTAAAAACAAGGTGTTGTGTAAAGAAACTAATGTGATTCATTATGAAGGGCTTAGAAGACAAGAGGTTTAAGTGCATTTTCATGAAACGTGAGTTGAGTGCATTTTTTGGTAGTTAAATTGTAAAGTTAATAATTTTGTGACCGAGAGGTATGTGTGACACAATCTCGTGGGCCATAATTTGGTGGTGTTTTACAAAAACAGCTGTCAAAAAATATGCAGTTAGTATTATGAACGTCACTTATACCTAGAGCCAGTGATTTTTGGTAAAAAGAATTCTGCAGCAATTAGTTTCAATACATTATGTTCATATCTGTTTCTCTGCTTCATGGTCACTGATTGGAAGTTTTTAACTTTCGCCGTCTCGGAATCCCATCCGTAAATCACAAACGTGTGGTGTCGCGGTAACATTGTTTTGGTTGGTACAGTCAAATGAGCCACGCCTCTGCCCTACTATATTCAACCAATAATCACGAACCACAGTTGCAGGTGTGCACGTAAGGTATGGGAACATGTTGTTGCAAAATTTTTTTCACCAAAAATCACTGGCTCTAGTTATACCGCTTGGCTTGTAAGCCTTTCAATTCTGTCCATTTATTTCAAAGGACATAAACTTTAAATATTTTAAAACACAACATGTCATTACATGTTTTCGCGAAAATAAGGTGTCCCTACCAACTGGTAGAGAGTTGAAAAATTCCAGTTTTCTTCTAAGCACACTCTTGAATTCGGACAAGACAAGGTTGTTGTCAGTTCTGCAACTAGCCCTTGACTTATTTGGTACGTCTTGGAGGTCGCTGAGTCAACAACAAAGAACCTACTGAATGCAGGCCCAATGACGTGGTATCACTGCGCCATCGAGGAGCCAATCAGCACCTGTTATGTACGTGAGTACAAAGATATTATTGGGTGCTACTTTAAAAGTCAGCGAACACGTGAATATTTCCGATCTCTAGAAATTGCTTAGTACCGCTTTCCTTGAAACACATACATTGCCGAAAAGGTGATTTCAAACACGTATGCCCGTACTTTTACGTCGTCGCTAGAGACGAAATGCGTTATGACTATGAGTGTGCCCTTGAGGTTTCTGAGCACATAGTCTATCGTAAGGCAGGCGCATATTTATTTCCTGCTGCTCCAGTGGGTACATCTGACAAGGTAGCGATGGAGTGAGTGAGTGTTTTCATACAGTTTTGCACTTGGTGCATATTCCGCAAGATCGTGATAAATATAATCTGATCCAATCGCGGAAGTAAGCCACACGCATTCACTCAAAAAAATAGTTTGTAAATTTACCAGACGTGCGTATAGGAACGCTAAGAAAGTAGGTGCGGTAGAATTGTTTTCCAAACATCCATGATAACACTCCTAAACCTTTTTATAAAACAGTCAAATGCATACTGAAGCTACCAGACTTGTATTGTAGCAACTGTAAAAGTTTGCATATTTACAAGACGGACGTATGGTAACCGTCCCATACTGCGTCTGGTATAATAACATCCTAAACATTTGAGGAAGTTTTTCACAGTGTCGAATTTCGGAATCTAGAATGTCTTCTCAGATGAATTTGCGGAAATCCCTGGTCCCTAAACATAACCAGTCAGAAAATATTAATCACAGCGCGTCTCTTTCAGTAAAGTTGTTTTAGAAACTAGCCGCCTGCCCAACCTAAAAGAAAAGTATTGTTGTGGGTACCATTATTTATGTTGAAATAGAAACAGCAGCCTGTTTGGCTGTCGGTACTATCTCGATTTTTCCTATAACAATATGTTCTGTAGACGTAACAATATGATATGTAAAAGAAAATTAATTTAGTTTCTTCTACAGAAGACATTGCTACTTCTAAAGAACAAATTGTTGTAGGAACAATCAACATATACAGTGCCGACAACACTACTTAACTTTTGTCTGTATTTTAACATAATGGTACATACATCAATACATTATTTCAGTGCAGGCAACTGAGCGATGTGCAGGATTAGAGTTTCAACAGACAGAAGTTCATCCGGAAACGGCTGCTGTGAGCGACGTCTGCTTAGGCCGTGTCTCGATTTAAAGAGCACTCTATTGAGAGAATACTCTTTCGCATAACAACAAGAGATAGCTCTTGGTTGCTCTCTGGTGCTCTCGCTCTCTCCAGTTGGGACGATGCTCTCTCGTATTTGTAAACAAACTATACAAAAGTTACAAGTGCGTAAATTTTATTAATACAAGTTATAAACACATTAAATACATTCGTGGGCAATTCAAATAATTTTTAGATCTACCGGCTCCGTATTTTAAGCGGGAATAGCATTTCGTAGGCGATGACAAAATTTTATATTTTGTGTATTTAAACAGATATTAGGGCCAAAAATGTTAACTTAATGTCACGCCATAAATAGCTCTTCGTAGTAAATAATTATTTAAGTATAACTTCGGTCTCACGCTCTTTCGTACACTCAGCGAATAATTGAGACCGGCACAGAGTGCTCTTTGACTTAGTTGTGACGTATTTGCGACAGCGAGAGCACAAAAGGGCAATATTTGGGTGAAATGAGACACTGTCTCAGAAACATCATATTAGGAACGTTACAGGCGTATATACAGGTTTAAGGCTCTCCGCTTATCTTTAAGGTGGTCACCCGCCCAAACCAACTAGCTGTGTGTAAAGCTTTGCAAGATTATTAGAATGCTGCTTATCGCGCATTAGTGGTGCCTGTTTAGTAATAACACTGAATGAACGTTACACGTGGGCTTACCCATTTCAGGTTCACCACTACTCATTAAAGATAATTTTCTACTGGCTGAAAACGACGGAAATGATTTTTGAAATCTTGGCACAGAATCTATCAAAATGTACAAACGTGTACAACACGTCTTTATATGTAATATCACGTCATTGAACGATTGGGTCACCTCTGAATGACTCATAAGCGATTAATTTGCGATTAGGCTTCAGGCCAGTTCAGTAACTTACGCACAGAGATTAACAGAATCCTGGAAATTTCGCGTAGTTTTCTGAGTGCGGACTAGACTGCAAGTTGTTGTTGTTCGCTCCCTCACTGTTTACCATCAACACACAATGTCTACCTTACACTGGGTAACACTTTTGGCCAATAATTAAAATTTACACCGTAGAGTGACCAATTGTATGTAAATCAGTCACATACCTAAGTGCCCAGTGGCCAATCGTATCACAGATTACGTTCAAGTATGAACGGTTAAGTGAATTCTTTTTGTTCCCAAATAATAAAGTGAATTTCGCAAGTCTCTATAGGAATTAGAATAAAACATGATTAGAGATGATGGTTTACCGCAGGAAAACTTGACTGTTTGCTGAGCTCCAACGTACGTTAAGCTTATTATAAGATCACTGGCTTTTGCCTGTACGTGGAGCTGTCACCCTATTCGACTGAGCCAATGAGATTCGCGGTATTGTAATATTCGGTGCCTGTTATTGGTCTGAAGACAATATCGTTGTGTCAGACGTATATAACCCAATTAGAGACCTTGAAATTTCGCGGGTTCAACGACGTACCGGCTAGATTCCACAGTACTGTGTACACTCTGTCTTCAGATACTTGTACATTGGCTGCTGCTCGAGATAAGTGGCCAGTTGTACCCTACATGTGACAAGGTAGCGCGGAAGTCAGTGAGGGTATTGATTCAGGTTTTGCTATTGGTACACATTCCTCAAGGAAGAGTTCTGGTATCAGTGACCCAATTATGAAAGTAACTAACGAGTAGAGGAGTTTGAAATCTAACGACTTCTCAAATGAATTTGCGAAATTTCCGGGTTTCTAAACCTAATCATTCATGACTAGCGACCCCTGATTATCGCGCCAATATTCCTACATCAGCTTGTGTCAATGTCTTAGTTCCACCTCTGTAGTTCTGTTTCTCTGTTTTTGGCAGAGTGTCTTTTTGTAAAGATGTTTCTCATTTGACTCTATCAATCAGAACAAGGTTACTGCGAATAACACACCTTTGTCTGTGATTTGCAGTAAAACGTTAAGACACGTGGAAGTTAAATTCAGCCAATCACTAGAGGCACGTGTTACCACCACGACTTGTTTCCTTATTTATCACTGGCTTGCAGTCGTCAAAGATGTGTTAAAACTCGTGTCGTCTAATCATTGAAGGAGTAGTGAAGTATACATTATTGGCATTCAACCTGACCTAAAATCAATACGCGAAATAATCGCTCCTCTACCAATCACTGAGCATGAAGTAAACTGGTGCAGAAATATTTTCACCGAAATTTGGGATCCTTATTCATGCTGCAAGAAACTACAGCGATTTCAAGTGTATGTTGGTACAAAAAATCTTCGCGATATATCATTATTAGAATCCCGAATATTTTGCATGATCAACGACCAGCAGGCTGGACTCCACAGTCCTGTATACACTATGTCCTCAGTTACTTGTACATTGGCTGCTGCTCCAGTGAGTGAGCATTTAAACATTTGACAATGTAGCGCGGGAGTCCATGGGCGTTTTGATGCATGTCCGCCATTGGTTCGGAGTCCTAAAGGTCACGTTTAATAAACAATGACCCGATCGAAAATGTTTCCAACATACACATAACTTAGAAATCCAACCTCTCCTCAACTGAATCCTCTAAATTTCCGGGGCTCTAGCCATCATGTCTAGACACGATGCGTGTGTCTTGATTTCTAACGCGCAAATTACGCTCAGCCAACTGTGCCGAAAAGTAGTAACTATTTATGATGACATATTATGAACAGAGCCACGATTTTATGGTGGAAAGATTTTGGAACAAATTTGGTTTAAATGCCTAATGTGTAGATATCGGGAAAATTCGCGGGTCCACCGACTTGTTGACTAGTCTCCAATAAGATCTGCGTACTCAAACAGACAACTAGCTGATCATTGGCTGTTCGCTGACATAGTTAACGGTCCTGTACTTAGTAGTTTCTGTATATTGGTTCAGGTCTCGCCAGGAGGTGCCAAATGAGTCAAGTGCCAACTGTATAGACCTGAAAAATTCGCGTTTTCTTTTGGCCCCAAGCTAGAATTCCAGCAACTGTAAGTTGGTGCCACTTTCACAATTGGCCCTTGACTTATTAGACACTTGCTGTAAGTCGCTTAGCCAATAGTACAGAAGCAACTAAATGTAGGCCCATATCACTACGACATAGAGCCGCCAGTGAGCCGATATTGTATGCTTGAATATACATATATATGTTCTTGGAGGCATTAACTCGCAGTTTTATGAAGTCTAGCCTGTGCCCAAAGTAAAACGAGAATATTTCAGGTCCCTATGCTTACGTGCACATCTGCAGCTCTGCTTCGTGGTCAGTGATTGGATGTTTTAACTTTCATTTGTCTTAGTGTTCAACTGGCGAATCTCAGCCCTATGGTGTCGTTATTGCGTTATTCTTATTGGTACAGTTAAATGAGATAAGTGTCTGAACGAAGACACTTTGCCAACAACCATGAAGCAAAGCTGCCGATGTGTGCATAAGGCATTGAAACAAAGTGCTGCAAAAAAATTTTCGCGACAAAATCGCGGTTCTAACCATTAGCCCCCTAACGCATGTGCGTGTATGAATGTGAGGGAGTTAAGTGTCTAGACGAGGCTTAGTTCTGCCGATCTCGGGAGTCCCAAGTCCATTTCCAAGTTTTGTCTCACGCCGAAGAAAAGGCCCATCGCACTGTCCCTTCCGTCTAGACCTCGCCCACACCTCGCGTCCCTCCTAGCCGCTCTCAGGCTTGTTTATTTTTAACTTGTGACAGATTTTCTGAAACGTGCTAAATCCCTCCCCGCCCACATCTTCCTTGTGCTTCCATTCTCTTCATTCTTTCCACCTCCCCCTTCCCTTTTACCAGCTTCGCCCACTCACGAACCCTCCAGCAAACCCAACTATCGACTCCTGCCAGACCCCCGTTGCCCAGCGTCAAATCTCTCGCTGCAAGTTTTTATTTGAACTCGTCACATTGTTCGATTGAAGTGGGAGGTGGGAGGGAGAAGGTTTTGAGCCTCAGAGTCTTCGCTGGACACTGCGCCTGCTTTTGAGTGTTTTTTTTTTTTTCAGAGCAAGACGGGCTCAAAACGCCAGGCATGCATGCCAGTCTGGAGCTGGGATGTCATAATCATCTTGTCCGAGTTTACATTACGGACAGACGTACCGCTTTGCGTTGATGAGTTATTCACAATGGCACACGTGTGAATAATAATATTTATTTTCCTCCGTGCAGTACACATTTATTTATCAACTATGCACTTTATGAGCGAAGTTTCTAAATAGAAATTTGGTGGTGTTACGGTCCTCTCAAATAGTTGTTAGTATCTAAATATCTGTTGAAATTTTGGCGATTGGAGTAACTGCCTTAAATACAGCATGACTTCGTTTAGGCTACTTCACGTACAAACTATGGTAGATACTATAGATCTACATGCAAGTTTTACACGCAAATCGAAAAAAAAAATT
Organism: Medauroidea extradentata; assembly: GCA_003012365.1. Lineage (NCBI taxonomy): Eukaryota > Metazoa > Arthropoda > Insecta > Phasmatodea > Phasmatidae > Medauroidea > Medauroidea extradentata. The sequence goes on along the minus strand of PNEQ01021938.1, from coordinate 78,173 downwards.
GTTTAACGTAACTCAAAATACGCCGAACTCGAACATTGACAATAAAACAGAATTTTAAATGAGTAATTATGTGGTAGTTGTTTCGGATTTTTCATAATGATGCCTGGCGGGAAGATTGGAACTGACAGTATACTTCACAATATAACAGCTTACATCTTAGCTCGAGAGTCAGCAATGCTTAGGATCTGTTAGTGTATAACTGAGAGTAAGTATTTTCCAACAAGCGGCCAGCAATCCTGTTTAATTTTAAGTGTCATAAAATATAAACTTCACTTTAAAAAATTATTATAGAATTCTCTTACGTGTTGTCGCTTTGTGAGTTGTATGTAGTTTTCGGATGGTCCATACACTTTGCTTGCAAGTCGAAAATTCCCCATAACAGTTATCAGTTTTTCAAGGAAACTGTACGAAATATTATTAAAGATCTCTACTAGCAGCATCGCCCAGAATAGCGTCACTAGTAATAACATATGAAAATACAGGACTTTTCCTAACATGTGCAAAGAGAGAAGTGTTGTTTGTATGCTTTGCCGTTTCACATCCGTTCCTTATGACCATTGTTGTATAAAACGAGACGCAACAAGTACTACAGACATTACACAGTCTAAAATTTGTCTCCCAACGCTCCGCGCACGCTCAACTTTAATGTGCAAGATAAATTTTGTCAGTACGGACAAACAGCAGGAGACAATACCTGAGAGGTTAAGTAGCAGTAAAGGTCATTATGGCCATATGACCGGGAACACATAATGTAATATTCCAGACGGTATTTATTAAAATTGAGTGATAGACACCATTTTAAATTTTTGTGTCATAACTTTTCTTCTAAACTTTTTTTAATTTTAACGTAACTACAGAATAGAATACAAACTGATAGAATTTTAGACAAGGTAAATATATTTTTGTCGGTTTTTGTTGATACAGATCGAATTGCAGTTAGAACATTCTGATTACTTTCGTAACTGCTATTCCATCTGTAACAACAGTAACGGAAAATAAATATTTATGGTGTATAAAATTATATCAATATGTATTCTATTTCGTAGTTAGGTTAAAGTTCCAAAAATTTTCCCAGAAGAAAAGTTATGATACAAAATACAAAAATTCAAGTTAGTGACTATCCCTCACTCTTTATTCAACGTGCCGGTTCAGTAAAGGCCTAATTGCCGTACACGACACAGCAACGACTGACGCACACGTTCAAATGTGCCATTTTGAAACTTAATGACGTCACAGGCAGCATGAATGTGTAGTTCCAGTGTCTGCACGTCCGAGATAGGCTCCACATACACGACACACTTCAGGAGCTACGACAAGTTGTCACTTGCCAGGTGTGTTCTCATGTGTGCTTCCAATCATTGTTACCTACACTGCCGAAAATATTTTGTATACACCTTCAAGTAGATGTACTTGTCTTGGAACGCATTTCCAGCCGTGTATCAATGTGGCATTTTGTTATCCTTAGGCCTACTATCTCAGGGATTGTTCCCTGTACTTTGTTCTCACTGAGACAAAATCTTACAGTACACTATATAAATGTATATACACATGATGCTATACAGGACATACGTATATTTGTACACTTAAAGGTTGTTTTTTTTTTGTCCTTTGCAATAATTTTGTTTTGATTCACAGTAAAAACACTTTCATTGTCACAACAAAATAATTGTTTAAATATGAGCCACTACGATGTTGCTTCGCCGCAGAGAAAAAGTTTGTTTAAAAGTTACAGCTATAGGTAACAAATATTGTGTTACTGTTAATATAAAATCGTTTAAATCTTTGTGGTGAAGATAGCTGTGGTATTTTTACCACAAACATTATTTTTAAACAAATAACGTTGTGTTTCTTTAAAAAAAAACTAATGTTATTTACAAAGTAAAACTAAACCGAAATATGAACCAAAACATAAGTTTTCTACATTTGCTTTGCTGTAAGGCAAAATTTCTTTGCCTCTAGTTAAATATCTTGGCGGTAATTGTACTTCACAGTGGATCGTATTTAAACATAGTTTATTTGTTCAAAGAATGTGTTTATACTGTGTGATGCATTTGTTTTTACAAAAGTGTCTTGGCATTATGTACACGTGAATGCTTCATGATTAAGTTTTTGCCAAACGTTTTTAATTATCTTCGTTGATTGCTGTGGAAGTTGTTCGTGATTTGTCATCGAGTGCGTTTTTACAACCGTATTAAAACGACTTTCCCGTCACTTGAATAATAACACGTATGTATGTACATTTACGAATGCCAACCGACAAAAGCTTGTAGAATGATCTGATAGGGAATTTGGAATGTTACAGCGCGATCTTATTTGACGAAAATTAACAAGCAGTTGAACATTTTTCTCCTCTGCGAGCTCGCACCCTCTTTCTCATACCTATAGGGGGTTGTATCTGTTCCTTCCACCCTTAAAGCTCTTAGTGCATGAACTTCTACCCTAAGTACGTGCAACCCCTTTCTTCCAGACAAGTAGGCACCCCGCATTGTGAAGAATAACACTCCACCCTGAGAAGATTCAGTTCTATTGTAGAACGCGTCTTGCCTTGTGTTTAATGCGCCACCGCGGAGGGAATGTTCTTTTGTCAGTCTCTATTCTTCAACAGTATAACATTGAGAGCCACGTGTAATTATCAGGGACTATACAAAACTTGAAAAGAACCCAGTACAGCTACAGTCAGTACGTAAGCACTGCTCTTGTAGTCTTATTGTCACGTAACAATCGTTAATTACAACTACGGCAATCCAGATTGGTTTACGTTTTTTCCCTTGGCAATGAGAAATGGTGGATGGTAGAGTCTATCTAATGACGTTTTCTCCGTTGCTCCATTTCATTACTTCCACATCCCAACACGCCATTCTTTTTCCAGGGCAAAAAAAAAAACATTTTATCGTTCAGCTGAAACTTATAAAATTGCTACACCCACAAATAAAGTAAAAAATAAGGTAATTCGTCGTTGGTTTTGCATACAGTCATGTCTTAAAAACTGTTTTCTATGACAATAATGTCTGGCGAAGACATGTTATTTGATGATACAGAATATCGAAGGTACTATTGAAACAGGTAATTTATAGATATGACGGTACGTTGCGAAAATGATTTGTACCAACATACCCCTGAAACTCTGTAGTTTCTTGCAACATGTGTGAGTGGGTGATATATTTCTGACACAACGTAACTGTCTGCAGACCAATAACAGGCATAAAACATTACGATATAAAGATTCTTATTGGCTCAGTCTAATAAGGTAACAGCTCCACGTCCTAGCTAAATGCAGTAATCTTCTGGTAAACTGAACGTGTGATGAAATCCAGCAAACAGTCTAATTATCACGCGAAGAACCTTCATCTCTATGAATTAACCTATACACATTTCTACAAAAGTATCACCAAATTATCTGTAGCGCCAAATTGCATGAATTCAACCTATCACATGAAAAGCTGTTTCATTATTTATATACGATTAAAATTTTTTGGAATAATGAGGAAATTAATTTGTTACGTTGACGTATTTATATGTACAGGCAAACGTTCAAACATTAATTATAAAGTTTTTAAATGTATTTCCCTGCGCGTGCAATTAAAAATCAAATAACACAGGTAGACTACCTGCAGTTGATATCTTCCACATACCTACAGGTGGAAATGCTAATTCCCTCCTGGTTGCAATCGAATTTGCTGTAAAGCCAAACTTACGGATACAGCTATAAGTATGTATTTAAATTTGAACTTCGAAAAGTCAATTAAATAAATACACACCAAATATAAATTTAAACAACGCAACTTATCTAGTAAATATCTTACGATAAATTTAAACGGTTAACATCGAGACACCGATTATAACAGTGACGTGGCATGGATTGTTTCAGGGTGTGCTGTGGTAAGCAACGACTAGAGACAGGAAAACTTAGAGGGTTGACTGAACTGTAGACTAGCCTCCAAGAATGTATGTGCACTAAAACAAACAGCAGGTAGTGATTTGCTGCTCGCATACTTAATGATACTACATGATTGGCTCTTCAGTTAGCTCTGCTTCTGTGTTAATCGCCCAAGGCTTTTCTGAAGGTGTCAAATTATATTAGGGCCAATTGAGAAAGCACCATGAACTGCCAATTGTTAGAAAGCAAGCTTGATCCCAAATGAAAACGTAAATTTTTAAGGTCCCTAGAAATTATTATACACAACACTGAGTTGTCTGTGGAATCATTTGATTAGTTAAGGCAAGAACACTCTTCTGTAAGTAGAGGAAAAGTATGTTGTATCCATAGAGATCTGAAATTTTCGCGTTATTTTTTTGGACTCAAGCTAGAGTTCCAGCAACTACAGGTCTGTATCACGTTCACAATTGGCCGTTGACTTACTCGACACTTCCTGTGAGCCAATAATAAAACTGTCTCTGAATACAGGCCCACTTCACAGTGTCAGCGAGCAGCTAATAAACAACTGCTGTCTGCACGATGTCACATATATTGTTGGAAGCTAGCCTACATGTCAGTGAACCCACGAATTTTTCCTGTCTCTAATAATCCAATAATACATCTTGGTCCTTGCAACAGAAAGTGCATAGTAGGTGACTTAGAGAATATTCATGCCACGTCATGGCCTGCAACATGATGCACCCGAGATAAGTTCCATTTATCTTTTTAACAAACTGAACTAATTTTTGTGAGTAAAAAAAAAAGGCTTTTGCATCGTAAAATTGTCAGGCATCGGCGTAACTTTTTATGGGAATAATCCTGTTAGCAAAGGAAAAAAACTGTACACTCATACAGCAGACACACATATTTTAATTATGATAATATGTCAAAGAGAAATACTAAATGTACCCAATTCGGAATTTTGGTAGCAAAAATTAGCTACTTTACATGTTTTGTAATACGGTTTAAGGACACTGCCTACCTCGCAGCTCTGGCGCGAGCAAATATAGGGATATACGTGTTATATTCGTATTCTATTCGGTTTGTATTTAATAAAAAATGCTGAATTTTGAAATGAAAATTTAAAAATTTCAACATTTAAAAAAAAAATACAAAACCACAAAATTTTTTGTTTTCATAAGTGTCAAATCATAGTCTACAACATTTTTATACACTGTGAATTTTTTAGGTTTGGTATGTTAGTTTTAGTGGCGTATATAAAACCGTAAAGGGCAAATTTTGACGTTTACGACTCAATACGCAAAAAGTGAGGAATACGTAACTTACATTAGAGGAAGATTTAGTCTTAATTTATGTCTAAAATAGGAAAAAAATATCTGGTACAAATATGAAAATAAAAAAAAGACGTCGAAAACTGAGGTGAACCGCTCCCTTAACGAGTCCTTACCGAAAGCTGTGCGAGATATAATAATTTTATTAGAGCACAATTTTGTTATATTTTTTTCTAATATAAAAAATGTATCTTGTACAAATATAAAAGGAAAAAACATGGTGATGAAAATTGCTGTAGACCGAGGCCTTAAGAGTTGTATGAGTCACGTGAGACGTGCTGTAGCGTGATACTCGGAAACTATTTTTTCTTGTATGACTGTTAGGAATGTTTACAATGTGTTTATCTATGCAAGTAAGTCACACTTCAAACTGTGTCCATGTGGTTTTAAAAATGCATCCGGTATTTAAAAACATGATTATCAAGCTCCTCAAAAATTATTTTAAAAAATAGTTTTTTCACGTTTCTGTAGTTGAAAAGTACCAACCGTAGTCGTAAAAAAATTTTTTTAGAAAACTGCATTGTACTTTACCACATACTTTCCACAAATAAAATAACAGTGTCATCGTTGGAAGTCCCGTTGAAAAAACACATTCTAGGAAAACACTGCGCGCCAGTTTAGACTTTCGCGCCTATAGAGGCGATTAGGTGTTTGACGGAGATGTTATGTTTGACTTATCGCCTTCCTGGTTCCCGTGCCTCAAACGTAAAAATTAAAAAGCTAGCGTCTACTAACTCCTGACAGCCCTACACAGCTGCCGCTCGAGCATTGGTGGTGGCAGGATAAAGTTTTTATAAGAGATACTACTAACCGTGCGTTTGATATAGTTATCTAAGGAAAGAAAAAACATTTCAATATATGCTTCTTTCTTTTTGTATTTTAGATATAATGCTTGGAAACATGGTTTAGTGCACGGTCGTTGAAGTACAGGTCTGGACACTCGCCTGTCTACCAACGTATGTTGTTTGACCCCTTTATTGTTTGGCTGTAGTTCGTCAAATTACCGAGAATGTTGTACTTTTTGGCGCTGTAATCCGGGCGGTCGGACTCAAACTCCGCCCAAAATTTTCCATTGTTAACATTATAAAGTAAATAAGGATTTCTGAAGGCATAATTTAAAATTGTGAGCAAAGGAAGTATTTCATAAATTGATAAAAAAAAAGTACGATTTTATAAGTTGTTTATCTTAGTGGGAGGGAAGTGGGCGGAGTTTCAGCTCGACCGCCCGGATTACAGAGCCAAAACCGTATATAGCATTATCGGTAACTTGGTGAACTGCAGCCAAACAACAAGGGGTCAAGTTTCCAGGCGAGTGTCCAGACCTATTCTTCTACGACCGTGGTTCAGTGGCACGCCAAAACCAAAAACTGCTTTTTCAGACTGACTGCCATGAAAACAATTTCTAGACGGGATCGCAAAACGAAAATAGGGAAGCATGGACAGGACTTTACTATACACTTTCCATAAATACAAAAATTGGGTCACTGCTTAAAGTCCAACAGGAAAATGCCAAAGTCCGATACACTGCACGCCGCTTTCGGGGACCCCGCATAAAAGCGACACTGTTCTTGACACACGAACCAGTATAGCTCATATATCCAGCCAGTTTCCTTACTTCAGACTCGGCATCTAGCGCCAGCTGTATAGGGCTCTTAAAGACGTTCAAATGAGGAAAAATCATAATTTTATATTTGTATGAAATATTTAGATATTTGATGATTTATCGCGGGAAAACGTGACTCTTTGCAAGGTTTCAGCTTACGTTCAGTTTATGAAAAGATATCTGGCTTTCGCGTATACGTAGAGCTGTTGCCCTGTTTTACTAAGCCAATAAGAATACCGCTGTTGTAATATTCGATTCTTGTTATTGGTCTGCAGACAGCTACGTTGTGCCAGACGTATAGCACTTAATGATATCATGCTTCAAGAAACAACAGAGTTGACAATAGTATGTTAGCACAATTTCGCGATATACCATCTTCTCTAGAAGTAGTGTTCATTTTGTAGACGTTACATGGGAGTAGGCTACATTTCTCTCTTACGAAAAAAAATTACCTCTACCAGGTTTCCCACAGTGGCATTTCAAAGTAAAAATGTGCACGTTTTTAGTTCTTATGAACCTAAAAAACCAATGAACACTGATAAAATCCATAACTAAATATTTTTTTGTTCTTAAAAAATCTATGAAAGAGGCAAACAATTTTAAAATTTCAGAATATTTTTTTTACACAAAAAATTTTTCTAATAGATTTTAAAGCATTTCAACCAGTAACCCTAGACATGTAGTTACAGTGTGAATTTTTAAATTTATTTATGTTAATTGGTTTTTGCTGCTTATAAGAAGTAAATACGTACAAATTTTGACTTTGGAATGAGCAATTTTTTTTTGGAAATGGAAAATGTATTCCCAAGTAATGTCTACAAAACGAACAATATTTCCTACAAGTGTAAAACTACGACTTCCTCCTACTTGGACACTTTTAAGTGGTAATAATGATGGTTGTAGTTGCAGCGTAGGGCCGAGTGAAGGAATATTTGCGGGTGTGAATACTAGGGGTGGTTGGGCTGACGCACCACGGCAAGGCGGTAGAATGCAGGGAGAGGGTGTGGATGTAAAGGGAGGGATGTTTGCGGGCGAGGAGTTGCTCCGGTGGACCAAACACAGGCCGGGCGAGCCAGAGGTGACATTCCAGGAATACCTCACTACCCTCGGCAACCCTCTGTGACATCTGAGTGCCACACCGCCCTGGGCCCTATCTGCCTGCTTTCCTCCTGCCCCTGCTACGTTTCCTCTTAGAACTGATGACCACACATCAAGGCGGTTAACAAACTCACGTGATACAGTAGGGTGTGTTTTATCTGTCACGTGACAACAGTTTTGTCGATCTTCTGAGGTTAGCCAGAACGTTTTGGACGTCTTAAGAGTGCATGGTCGATAAACTAACGCTGAAAACGTCAATTGATTTCTACGCTTTTTTTCGAAGCCAAAATGGATAAAATACTCAATGACAATCCTAGATAATGGTGTTTGCCAACTATATGAGTAAAAATTTTTCCAGAATTACTCATTTGTTATGCGTGATCTCTTGCGCTGCAGTTAAACACACGAGGTTCCGGCGTCAGAGATTGTGCCTCAGAAGTTCGTAACACTGGAAACAATGTTGTTTAAAACATTGGCTAAAACTATTGTCTAGGACCCCTATTGTTTAATTTTCGCAAGTTGTCTTTAAGAAACCTACAGCTATATATTATTGCTTTAAGCGTTGAATTATGTACCACGTCCACTTAAGGCCATGCTCTCTAGATTCTATTTTTTTAGCGATATTAATTTTTCGCACCTAAACGAGAGCAGATATAAAAAAGTCTGGTAGTTTCGTTTAAAATCGTCTTCTCCGTGTTAGCAGATTTTTTCAAAGCAGATAATACTTTGGTTTTAGCTACTTACGTAAGTAACGAAATTATGATTAATTGGCTTTATAGTCGAAACATTATAATGTTTTGCTATGAAAAAATTGCTCTCACGGGCAAAAACCATTTTAAACAATACTGCCAGACAGATATTTGATATCTGATCTCGTAGTAAAAAAAAAGGAAAAAAATTATGTCAAAAACCGCAGAAAGGCCTTAAATGCTGTTCAGCGTTTAGCGATGGCGGGAATAAAAACAGTCAACACATCCATACTTGTTCCAACAACTACTAAAATTAACGTCAGAAGTGTATATGTATATATATAATGTTATTCTAGAGAGCGAGTGAGAGATTTTTTGGTCAGTATTTAACATCAAGGTCTATAACGCAGGTGAGGGGTGGCATGATATGAGTACGGAGCAGCGCCGGAAATAAGGAACGTGGTAAGCGGAAGATCCCCGAGAAAATCCGCCGACCCGACCGAAGGCATCGTCCGGCACGATACCCACATATGAAAATCCGGGGACCGACCCGGCCGGGAATCGTGCCCGGATCGCCTCGGTGGGAGGCGAACGGTCTGAACATTCGGCCACCGCGGCCAACCCATTAATATATTATTCCATTTATATTACGAATAGTAGTTCCCTGCTTGTTTCTTCGATGTTTTGAACACCGTCCATTCTGTGTCACTTCATTGTCCGTTTACTCATGTGTAAACACACCTATTTCTCGCGGCAAATGTCGACTGTTCGTCCATATTTGACATTTTACTTTCATTATTGGTGTGTCCCCATCAGTCTGGGCCAGTGACAACTCTGCGTCTCCGTATTGAATATTTATGATTTTTCTTAAAACTAAATTTGTAACCATCCACCAATCACACGAAGCGCAAGCCGCTATCTGGGCTGTAAAATACGTTGGCAGGAAGATGTATAGTTATGTGAAAGTAAACAGTTATATTTTTCCGTATCAAATGGCAATTTTTGTCTGCTGTAACTAGAGCCACGATTTTGTCGCGAAAATATTTCTGCACCAGTTTGTTTCAGCGATTTACGTTTGCATCTGCAGCTCATCTTCATGGTTATTAGCGCGTCTTTGTTCAGATACGTCTCTCATTTGACTGCACCAGTTATAATATGGTTATTGTGACGCCATACTGCTGTGATTTGCCCGTATGCTCTAAAAATTAGTTTGTAAATTTACCACACGTGCGTATAGGAGCGCTAAGAAAGTAGGTATGCTAGAATTGTTTCCCAGACATCCATGGTAGCACTCCTGAACTTTTTTTTCTAAAACAGTCAAATGTGTACTAAAGTTACCAGACTTGTATTGTAACAAGTGTAAAAGTTAGCATATTTACAAGGCGGAAGTATCGTAACTATCCCATAGGTAGAATGGTGAAATTTCGCGGATTCATTGACATGCATGTTAGAATCAATTATCATATGCATACTCCGTCCCGACCATTTGTCTACTAGCTGCTTCTCAGTGGAACAACAGACAATGAACGAATAGACAGGGCTTGAGTATGCATAGGATATTTGATTCTAACATGCAGGTAATTGAATTTGCGAAATTTCACCATCTCTATCCATAGGTAGAGCCCGGAAAAATTCGCGGGTTCACTGAGCTGTAGGCTAGTCTCTAAGAATATACGTGAAATAGTGCAGACAGCAGGTGTTTATTGGCTGCTCGCTGACTCAGTTAAATGGGCCTGTATTCAGCTACAGTTTTATTATTTGCTCAGCTACTTCCAGGAAGAGTCGAAGTCAACGGCCAATTGTGAGCGTGATACAGACCTGACCTATAATTGCTGGAATACTAGCTTGCGCCTAAAATAAAACGCGAATTTTTCAGGTTTCTACCCATAGGCCTATAGCGTTTATGTCAATTACTTCCTAAACATTTCAAGAAGTTTATTTTACAGTGTATATACCCAAGACAAGAGAGAGTTAAAAATTCCAACCACTGACCATGGAGCACATAAAGCATTGAAACCATATGGTGTAAACATATGTTTGCCACAAAGTTGTGGCTCTAGCTGTACCTTGCCCTATATCAGGGTGAGTGAAGAGTAGACCGAGAAGGTGCCAGGCGAGCGTATGATAACTGATAACCTTTACTCGGGTTGAAATTTACACTTCCCTATCCTACCCTCGTGTGTTTTTGTAAACGCTTACAGAGATTCTCGAAAGAAAGAGACACGTGACTACCGCTGCAAGAGGTGAAGTTACAGAAGAGACCCTTAAAACTTCACCAGACACAAAGGACGTGCCCTATTTAGGAGTAGCAACTTCGACCTTCCACTACAACCTAGATCAGCCAATCAGTGCGGACGTATTTAATTACATGACGGCACAATCAGACGCAATGCAGGTAAACAGTTTGCCCTACACTCGGAAGATAGCGATATGGGTTAATATCAGGAATAGCCAAGCTACTCATCGTATACCAGCAAAACTGTTAATTTTGAAGGCATAGTTAATAATAAAATATATATTTATAGACGTTAGAAGTAGTCGAACGTTAAAAAAATTGTACTTTACTAACTCTGAAATTTCCCGTTTTTTGTCAGGTTCGGTTAGGTTATTTTATGTTGGTTTTGGGTAGTTTAGATCATTTTACCCTTAAGTTTTCCAGTTTCCGCTAGGTTAGGTAAGGTTATGGTACCTTAGGTTAGGTAACCAAACCTAACGAATGTTAAAACTTAAGAGTAAAATAACGTATCCTAACCTAACGAAAAATTACAAATTTCAAAGTTAATAAGCTTTAATTTTCTCTGTGTAAGACTATTTCTGACGTCTATAGGAATATTGTCCATTGGTAGTTTGGACGGAATGCGATGAGTTGCTAATCTTAATATTTACTGCGATATTAAATCGGCCATCCTGTACAAGTTCTGTCACAAAGATTAAAGCTTGGCCTTACCGTCTTCAAATGCATACGCGTGCTCGTGCACAAAGATGCACACGCACACAATTTAAATTGTGCACATTAAATACCGTACGTTAACAATCTCAACTCAAGGGGTTAACTAAACATTTTGTTAATATTTGTGCGTAACGTGACCATCAAGAAATAAACGTTAACAACTTTATCACTATTTGCACTCAAAAATTACTAAACGTCGCCACACAAGTTTGACAGCGCTGTTCTAAAAACATGAAACACGATACCGACAAATATACATATTTCTTGTTAAATTACTTATTTGTTATATTACGCAGTTCTTATAGTTATACGAGAGACCAGACTTTAATAAGATAACAGCCATTACTGGAGATGGTATATCGCGAAAATGTTTTGTGCCAACATACCCTTGAAAACACTGCAGTTTCTTGCAACATATATGATTGGGTGATGTGTGTCTGACACAACGTAGCTTGTCTGTAGACCAATAATAGGCATCAAATACTACAATGGCGGGATTCTTATTGGCTCAGTCAAATAGGGCAACAGCTCTACTGACAAACGAAAACCAGTAATCTTCTAGTAGGCTGAACGTGTGTTAAAATCCAACAAACAGTCAAGTTTTCCCGCGGTAAATCATCATCTCTAGTCATTACACGTCTCGCAATGCAAATAACTATCATATTTATGTAATGCTGGTACTGGATTGAGCTAAACGGATTGAAATCAGTGTTCTGTTTATTTTTGTGCTGACTTATCACTTACACAATTACTTCCACCATGCACGCTCGTATTTTGGTTTACTCACGTTCCGATTTATGCTGTTTTTTTGCGAATTTAATTCTTTAAATTGTGAAATCGAGCAGGTATCTCAAAACCCTACATAGAAATGTTGGTAATTGTTTGTACTCTGCAGCCTAATTTTTCAAATCATACATTTTTTATAATTTTGGTTAGTTTATGACAAAAAGAAAATTAAACTGATTCTAAAGTTAGCCAAAATTATAGGAACTTATGTTTTAAAATAACTAGCCTACTTTGTTAAAACAATTTCTAACAATATTTTTTAAAACGGTTTTGAGATATTTGCTCCCTTTCAGGACGTAAAAAAATAAAACTTAGTAAAATAGCATAAATTGGGACACGTTGTCTTAACGTCACCTAAGTTAATAGGTACTGTTTCGTTATAACGTTGTTTGTAACGCGATAGTTTTATATAGTTTAGCTTTCTCCACTGGTACCACCATTAACATAATATAACTTAATTTACAACAGTCAAAAATTATAGTTAAGAAAAATGGGATTCCTCCAACTACAAGAACTCTGCAACATCGTAAAAAACGGTCACGGGTTTATTATGAACGAAACATCACCAAGTGAATCCGGACAACACTGATTCTTACAATTAAAATAGTCTGCCTTGTTGAGAGTTGTTTTCACTTAGCATCGTTGTCCTAAAAACGTAACCACGACGTTAAGCGATGACTTACGATAAAACTATACAGCATATTACTGTATCAAATAATCACTTGGTCTTTTACTCTAAAATTTGTTGGGAGATAAATAAATAATATCACATTAATATTTATATTCCAGACATCGCGAAGCATTTTATATCTGAAAAAAAAATTACACATTTCAAGAGGTCAGGAATGTTTACACGCATTATTTTAAACTATCAGTGACGGTTAAATAAACATTAGCGCACCAGTCCTGTTATACTGTAAGTAATCGCTTTTATCCTTGGGAATAGCTACAAATGGCATACAGATAGTGTAAAGACCATCTCCCCATCTATAATGTATAAGTGTAGTAATTTAAAGGAGACATAAGTGAAATATATGATCCTCCATCCCTAAAGCTTTTGCGAGAATTGTTTTCATGTCTTAGCAGATTAAACTAACCAGGTCCCATAGTTTTGTTGAAAACTGTTTTAATTTTGTAGACTGATTCCTTCCAGACAAAAGTTAGTACGTTTTTAGGTAGTTATTAAATTTAAAGAATTTTCGATGGTTAAATAACTAGACAAAATTACTTTTCTCTAGGAAAATTCAGTTATGTATTAAAAACCATTTGCGAAAAACCGTAAGACAGTTGTACTATATCTGCTCAATTTCGGGCTTAAAAAGGTAATCCTCCCCAAATATATAGAAAAACGAGGTTTGCAGATGTCCAGGTGTTGACCAATTGACAAAAAAATATATATATACTTTCTTACGGGCTATTGTGCAGGAGTTTCCGTAAAATAAATATTATTTTTTGTTGAACCGAAGCGGTTAATTACTTTGCTACTCTCAGTAAAGATATGTATGTGTTTTATTTACTATAATCACACAACATGAAATTCACATGCATTTGTCCTCGCCACAGTCAAAATTTAGATCAAGGATTTTATGTCGCAACATATAATGTTCCGGAGCGTTGTAGGCTACAAACGAATCTCAATTGAAGATGCTGCAGTCATTCCTATACTTAGACACACCGCTGGGCAGTGATGCGAGCAGTGTGTTCCGTGTTACGTTTTTTTTCAGAGACCAGTAAACATGCGTCCACAATACTTATCTACGAAAAGAAACCACACTTCAGACTACTTGTGAATGTGACTTTCAAGACATCACGCACATTGGAAGCATCGACTAAAGTCGGCTTTTTCAAGCGTTCATTTATCTATATTTATATATACTTCGAAATTGAGGTCTACAATTACATTGAACATTGCTACAGTGAAGCGTTCAATAAAATGATAGGGTCACCGCTTAAAGTTACACATTAAAAACGTTACGGCGGCAACACTGCGCGCGCGTTTACGACTTTGACCATAGAGGCGATATTACAATGCATGTGCCGGCTGACGTCGCTCGTAACGCCTCGTTGATTTTCACTTCACACACACAAACACGTCCTTCACCAGGCAGCCACCTTAAGGTGCCTGCATAACTGAAAGAAGTTGTTACTTTAAAATTATTTGTACTAGATCTTATTATATCAGAATTTAAGTGATTAATTTTCCATTATTTTGTCTTATTTTACATATTTTTCTGTTAAAGCAATTAATTTTCTAAAAATATACATAGTTGCATTTGTAAACGTAAATTTCATCAGTTTGCCAGTGTTGATATGATTAATTTATTAATAACTTTATAATGTATAATTAACATGGTTAAATGTAAGAAAAGGCATACGCCTTAATTTCGCCACGTAAAACTTAAGACGTAAATAAACTAAACTGGACGTAGCGCTTTCGAGGCATGGAAGTGCGGAAGCGACAGTGACGACTTAGCAGACGCAACAAGCCTCAACCTAGCTCTTTGAAGCACGTCACTGGGCTGGCGATGGCGTGAAATATTCTCGCCGATAACTCGCCCCTATGAGACTTTCAGTGCTCACCTTATGTTATTATTGTATTACAGGTGAAGGTATTTTGCAGACGCATATACCTTTCTAAATGTTCTGCATTAATATTTTCATGCGTAACAACACTGTAAAAAAAGTGAGTAATGTTACTCATAATATGTATGGTAATATTCCCCAACCTTGAGAGGGAAATCTGATTTCCGAATATGTGTGGAAATTTCCGCAAGGTAGTGTATTCGCCACACAAACCACTGAGAAGTTTCGCTCGTGTGTTATATCAAATTGTCCTAGAGGGCTTGCGGAAATACGTAATGAAAAATTACATTACCAGTTGAGTAACTTTCCTTGACACGTGTTGAGTAATTTGCCCTCGCATGTAGAGTAAATTTACGAAATTTTTTTTTTACAGTGAAGGACAGCGGAAACACCAAGCTTCAGTCGCAAGATAATAAACTTTAGAGAACCTGATAAGAATATACTCGCGTGTAACGGTCTGTGATTGCTGTTCCTAAACAGTCGTCGAACAGTTTTCGAATAAGCTATTACTGACCAAGCCTTGCACGCAAGGTAAGCGGCCAACTTACAGCCCATCAAGAGCTACATTTCGAGGTTATATACAAGATCTGCTGAAAGCCTTCACGAGACTTGTTAAACAAGACTCCATGGATGTAGTTCTGGGCGTTCATCGGAAATAACCTGTCGCACGATACATGATGCAACACAAGTACGTGCGAGAACAATATGCTTTTAAATAGGTATGCTGTAAACATGCAGCATAGTTATCATAAGAAAATAACGATAGGAAAATATACATATTCCATTTCAAAATATAAAGTGAATGAAGAAAATATTTTGTAATGTATATGTTTACTGTAATTTTCGAGTTATTCTTTTATTGCTTCCACAAACCTTGTTTTACTTATTTAAAAAATTAACACAATGAATACTTCCGTATAAATGTATTATCACAATTATGGTTGTCTGAAATTTTCATGGATTAAACCCTCTGTACAATATCGCGCTTGACCAATAATAACACTCCCGTGTTATTGGTCAGCAGTCTATTACACCTTCTACAGAAGTATACACACTGGCGGCCATACTAGGCTTCATTGAGCCTTCCAAGACAACTTCCACCGTTACAAACGACTTTTAGAGTGTTCGACCCTAAAATTTTCATTATATTACATTTCAAACATTTTATAGACATTAGGGGCAACTAAATTTTCCTAGAGTATGTTTTTTCATTTAATTCTTTTATTTGTAATGGCATGTAAAATGACTATAGGTTTGCCATGGGAACGTACATGCAAGCGATAAAAAAACAACTAACAGAAATTAAATAATTGTGAGTAACATTGCATGCGACTACAAGTACCTACTTATATGAAATTATTTATTTTTGTATTAGAAAGAAAGGTTGGATTTAAACACAGTAGTAGGCTTACAACAGAAGAATTTTTGTAATATATCGTCGTGTTTTCATATCATTATTCAAGCAGTCCATGTCATCTTACTCCAGCGTAAGTTATTTTATTTCATTTATGTCAGTTTGTTTTCGCCATTTGTAGGCCGAATTCCTGGAGCACGCCAATTTTGGCTCTGAAAAGCCGTTCGTAAAAAATTGTTTGAAATTTGTGCCAGGGAAATTTATTTACAAGTAATGTATACTAAACAAACGATTTCTCGTACGAATATAAAATGAGGACTTTAGTAGCAAACAACTGCCGATTTAAAGAATTAAAAATGATTCTTTGCAAGTCACGGTTTGGCGACTCTTTAATAGTCAACATTCCAGAGTTTTCACACCCCTTCCCGCCCCCAAACCATTTCCCTGCCCCAACTCTCTGTAGAGAGTGTTCTAAAGTGTAGTTATAGTGCTCCTTCGATGGTTTGACAGGTCAAACCAACTTTTTCCTTGATGACAATTAAACAGTAATTTTCCTGTCATTTTAAGAAGATTTTCCAAAGAAGAATAATGTATAGGAAAGAAAGAATTTGTGAGTTCTATGACCTATGTTTAAGAATCCACCATCTTACATGTATTTAGGAGCCCGTATCATTAAACATGTTGAGTTTTTCTTCATTTCTTCCTGATTCAAAATTGGACACGATTAATTTGAAAATATGATTATGATTATGTAACCTTTTGTTACGAACATTGTATTTTAAATATTAAAGGGTCGGTTAGTTATGGAAAAATTAAGCTAATTAAAATTTTTAGCTTACAATTATCTCTCAACAGATTATGAAGGCCGAATAACCTCTGGTACCAATTAAGTCTAATAATACACTTTTAAGCGTAAAATATAATGTTTATATTAAAATACATTGCCGATAAATAATAACATTCATAATTTATTACACAAAAACAGATAATTTTAACAGAAGAGGTGATGCAGGCTCTTAAGCCCCATCTAATCGTTGATAGTCTGCTGTTTCAGTGAGCAGCAGTTAAAAGACAAATTGGTTGGGGCTTGATGATACACCAGACAAAGTCTTCTAACATGCAGGTCATTCACCTGGCGTATTTATCAAAGTCTGCACTAGAATGGTTCAATTAATATCAAAGCTCGTAAGCAGAGGCGAGTGAATTTTCACAACCTTCCAACATCTCTGCAAGACTAAGTTTTTCTTTCCGTCTGCGACAAGGCAAATTCAAGTAACACTCGTACAGTGTCTCTTTCCTGACGTCTTCTTCTCACGACACTGCGACACTAAATTGCGTTTTACGACCATGATCACATACATACTTCCCTACATCATAAATATAAAAATTACAATCTTGTCCACAATGAATATTTACGTGAATTTCGACGATTATTCTGACCTAACGTTAAACTACTTATTATCAGTTTTTGTTATATAGTCTACCCCGAGAGCTTCGTTCATTACCTTGTTAACCTCTTACGTTTGAGGATTGGGTTTATGAATTAGGGTAAACAGTCTTTATTTCTGACATACGTCATTGTAAGCCAATGAAGCGACCACCTAAGACTTACCCTTTTACACCGCTAAGCTAAACAGGATGCCCAGAAACCGCGTAGTAGTCAGACCACACGAATTATGGTCTAATTTAGAGACGAAAATGTAAGTGGCAAAATGTTATACGACATTTTACATGCATAATGTGGCAACGCTGCACAGAGAAAGAAGATCATTTCTTGTATTCCACGTCCGGGTATTATTTAATGTGTGTTATGTCATGTAAACGTAGAATCATGTTTGGACTGCTAGTAAAATGTCATCGTATGAAATTTTGCCACTTACGTTTTCGTCTCTAATTTAGCCCAGAATTCGCGTGGTGGGCTATTTAGGCGTTTGTTTGAGTATGTCCTGTACATCGCAATAATCGACTGCGCAATAAGTATTACGAGTAAGGCATGATATGATACCGGAAATGTCGTTACATCACAGTGTTTATGCCATTGTTAGAGTGTATATTATCGGGAGAAGATGTTGCTAAATTACAGAGAAGTAATTACGTGTCCAACGTTATTTGACTTTTTTTTTGTGTGTGTGTTCCTATTTCAATGGTTCAAAACGAATTCTGGTATGCCGATTCTGAATGTTCGTTATTCGCCTGTACCTAAGCAATTTCAAATAAAAGCTGCTCAGTCACATAAGACACTTCTGTATTTTGGTAACTACTTTGCAACCAAATATGGTGGTGGACTTTCATTCTACCCGATTAGACCTATCGTTTTCATTATGTCACAATAATCTCTACAATACACTGCAGGTCGCAAATGGCTGGTAAAAACTGAAGAACCACAGCGAAGTTTGCCTCATTAGTATCGCATCTAGACCGGCACGTCGACCTGGGACGTCGGAAACCACAGCGGAGTGGAAGCAGGCGAGGGTGAAGTATTGTGACGTCACTGTGGTCCCCAGGAAGAAAAGCGGCGTCGCGACGCCCTTACGTCGTAGCAGGACCACACCGCCCAAACAACCAGCCCTCGCGCCAACTCACCCTTCCACAATGCTGCTAATAGCGGGGATGAACGCGTCGATTATCAGCTTAGAGGGTGCGGCAGTCAGTGCCCCCCTCCCCATCTCTAGGGTGGCAAAGGGGCGTGAAGGGGAATATTAATCTTCGCCCCTCCCGACTGTAGCAGCCCTTGGTGCCGACAATTGCCGCGAGCACTCTGTGTCGTGCTTAATAGCCGGCCCGAGCCGCGATAGTACACGCCTCCTGCAACCCCTCTCATAGTCTGCGGCGATGGGAAGGAGGGAGGGGGAACACACAGAAGGAAACGTATAAAAAGTCCGCTCTGAAGGAGCACGCAGTGGCGTCTGGAAACTTATGTGGCCGCCTGACGATCGGCCGCATGGGGGGGGGGGGGGGCGACACACAGAGAAGAAAGTGTATAAAATAGGAACACGCAGTTGTGTCTGGAAACCTGTGTGACTACCTGAAGATCGGCCACGTTACATATGCTGCTGCTGACAGGAGCTGAACTACTGACGAGAGTGTCCCTAGATGCTGAGGCAACGGGCCGGTAACTGAAATGACGTCTGGGTTGGAGGCTAAACGATGCGTCACTTCCTGCTGAATATAGGTACTAGCGTGTATAGGTTGTTTGCGTTATGTGAGTACTTTTGACTACACTTTGTCCAGATGAACGATTAAACAACTTTAGGGATACTATCAGAAGCGGAATAGGGAAGTTTTTTCATTGCTGTTGTCACACCAGCTCTCGGGGCGTCCTACAGGAATATAAACAATACCATGTGGATTCCAGTCATTGGTTAATGTAACCACTTGCAGTGCTCTAGACAATGAAGTAATATTGTATATTAATTCAATATTGATAAATGGTAAATATGACGATTCGAGGGTCACCATAAGATAATATCTAATTCTATCAGAAGCGACATATATGATAGTTATTTAATCGTTATTTTAATAGCCTTCAGGGGAACTGCCGTGTAAACAAGGACATGTGAAATCTTGAGACATTGGTTTAAACAAAAGCTTATATTTCTAATACATATTTATAAATGGTGAATGTGACGTAACTTAAGTGTCAGTTTTCACACGTATTATAACTAGGGCCACGATTTTGTCGCGAAAAGATTTTTGCCCCACTTTGTTTCAGTGGCTCACGTGAACATCGGCAGTTCTGTTTCAAGGTTATTGGCAGCGTGTCTTTGTTCAGACACGTTTCTCATTTGGCTGCACCAATCAGAATAAGATTACTGTGAGTCTGTACGTCTATAATTTGCCAAGGCAAGTGAGAGTAAAATCATCCAACCACAGACGATGTAGCAGAGCTGCAGGTGTGCACATGACGCATCGAAACCAAATGTTGCAAAAATCTTTTCGCCATAAAATCGCAGCTCTGATTATAACATATGGCCTACTAAACTTTAGTGCTACGAATCCCGACATTACGAAAATCCTTAAAGTAAACGAGCACGCTCAAAACCACGCCATGTCACTTCTGATATTACTTATGTATTCTATACCCGAAGGCAGGACATCATACCCCGAAGGCAGACTTCCGACTAGGAGCTATAATCATATGCTGAACCCTGAAGTGTGACATGAAAGTAAGACCCACGTAGCAGAATAGACGAAGCAAGCGGGAGAACAAAAACATCTGGGTCCTACCCGACTGGGAATCTAACTAGGTTCGCAGTGTGTGAGAGGCGAGCGCTCTAGCCACTAAGAGTATGAGGGTCCAATGAAAGGACAGGAATCTCGGCGAGAAGAATGCGCCCACGCTGGCTGTGTTATTGTAGGTTACGGTAATCTGGACCCAACTCTTGTGAACACACCTCGAGTGTTTTTCTTCATCCTCTCCTGCTGCAGGTAAATATGCCACAGCTCGAGGCTGGCCAACCTCTACACTAGTTAATTTCCCCCGTGTACGGCGACACTTCTCCCACAACCTGCAACTCTAGGTGCTTATTATGAATCTCAAGAGCCAGTTCCCTTCACACTATATTATACCACTTATCTTACTGGACTGTTTTCTCACAGAAATAATCATTTCTAAAACAACGAAACGTTCTTCGTAAAAATATGCATATCATATTTTACATTTTTAACTGAACGTTTTTGCAGCATGAAATATTTTATATATGTTGCTATTTTATTGATAGAATGAGGTCACATAAGCTTGCATATAATTTTTTAAATATTATTATTATTTAAGTACGCATGTATTGGTTTCTAAAGTTACTAAAGTGTACGCAAAGCTCCTCAAAATAAAGTAAACACTGTGGTTATATTTGTGTACATAGACACTTTGATTCAACATATTTCCCATGTTTTTTTTCTCTGGGGTAGCGAAATATATACGCTGAACTTATGTCACTATCTCTGTTAATAAAATTTAATATTAACTAAACGACAGACTAACATATCAACGAACAGATCAAACAGCTGAACCATTAAACTTCAAATTTTGAGGATGGGTTCCCTTCACGGCGTTGCCAAGAACTAATAGTGGTTTTTGTTTCAAAATTCATTCCTAAAGGGGTGGGAGTTATGAAAAACGCGGAATGGCGTTTCCATGAATCGTCGATATAACTCAATCCCAACGGGCTGTCCTAGTTTGATTTTCGCTTCAAGGGGGCACTTATTCAAATGCGTAAGGGTTTTTTTTTTCGACCTCTGATGAGGTGAAAAGTAATGAAATGTGTTTTCGATAAATCCTAGATGTATTAGTAAACTCGTCAAAATATCGAGGTAGGCTACTATTTGTTTCATAATGATAAGTACGCATATACCCGAAAAGCTATTTCTGATTTTTTTAAATGCAATACCTAAGGATTAAAAATTGTGAAGTAAGGTTTCGCCCGCCTACCGTCGTGTGATTGTGTGAGTGAGGCACAGCACCAAGGTCGATGTTGACTGGCTGATATGGCGCGGTATTACCTCAACTGCAAGACACTGAAACGGCGTGCAGTAGTATCGTAGATCACTCGCCTGACTGACACTTTCAGTGGTCACACGATATATTTATTGGTGGAAAGTTTTAAGCATTCTACGGAGCTTTTCAGATATAAAATTTTGAAACAGTTGTTTTCAGCCATTATGTGGGGGCTCTAATTATTATTATTATTATTATTGTTATTATTGTTATTATTATACATATGTTTAAAATCGAAGTGAAGCTTTGAAACGACCTTTAGTCATCCTTTGAAGTGTATTTTATTTTTGTACATTGACTCAATGACCATATGTGGCAAAATTTATTTTAAAGAACGTATTTACGAACACGCCGCAACGCATTTTAAGCCCGTGATAGGCGAGGCCCTTAATGTATTGTCTAAAGGCTCTGTTCCAGACGCAACATTGGATTATTTTATTGTTCGCTTTTACGAAATTCTGAGAAGAAAAATGTGGTATTTGCGATTAAACAGCAAATGCTATTTACCTGCGATACAGTACAAACGTGGTAGTTGAATTTTTAACTAGTATTTTTGGTTTAACTACCATGCCCTGCACTGTAGTGCAAGATTAATGGAGTTTGCGGAATATTCACAATTTCTAAATTTTTCTTCTCAATATTTCATTCATAAAAACGGTATATATATATATATATATATATATATATATATATATATATATATATATATATATATATATATATATATAGTTTTTATTAAATTCCGTGAAAAAAAATATAGGCCTATATTGCAGAGCTCATCTGTGTTTTTAAATACGGGATTATAATATATTGGTTGTATGCTCTGTTTACTTACTATAACTGTATTTGTACACAATATTTGACCGACAAGTTGTACTTCTGTACGATGCCATTTTTCGCGTACAATGAATCGGAAAAATTACAATCGCTGCCTCCGACGCATTAATCGTCTTAAGGTGCCCGCACACTTGGACGCGGCAGCTCGCGCTGCGCCCCGCTGCTCTTCGCCCAAGTGTGCGGGGATCCATTTACTTGCATGTAACTGAACCAGGGGGAAAAAAGTCGCTGCGCTCCGCCGCGCCCAAGTGTACGGGCACATTTAAAGTGCAATGGGCATGCACAAAGAACAGCGACGGCAGAGCGGGACCCGATTTCTCGGGAAGGTTCACCAGTCGTGGAGATGTAGGAAGGCTGAGGTTGGACGAGGCTTGGTTAGATGTAGTGATTTATCGCGACAAAATTTGACTGCTGGCTAGGTTTCATTGCAGTGTTTATATCTTCAGAATTGTTTGCTTCGTTATTCTCGAGTTAGCAATTGATTGGGCCAGTGAGCGTTGTGATACGCCAACAACGAACCGTTGTTATTCGTTTGGAAACAACTAAGAATGGTCAGAAAATTGTCATACAGTCATGAAGGCACAACATGTAACAGCAGTATGTGGACTGGTTCTGACACCAAAGATTTTTCAAATTTATTCCCCTCAGTGAACAATTTTGGTGTATTGGAGGAGCCACTGATTTAAGGTTAAAATAATTCTTCATGAACTTGTTCCATTGACTTACGTGCACATCTGCAGCCATTATTCATAGTTATTGGGAGTGTGTTTTCATGCAAAGAATTCGCTTATTTGACTGTGCCAATGAGAATACGTCGTAACACAACTTGTATGTGATCTGTTGGTAGAACCCTCAAGACGCTGAGAGAAGGGCTTGTTCCTTCGTTTTTTTAAACTGGTGCCAATATTTAAAATATTTTTTAACCAGAAGTTTTGAAAATAATTTGAGGCAATGTGCAGTCACATGATGCACAATACTGAGAATGCGTTTTTAAAAATAACGTACCACTCGTCAGCAAAAAAAAAAAAATATATATATATATACAGTATATATATATATATATATATATATATATATATATATATATATATATAGCTTCATTTTGGCTTATTTTCATGACAAAAAACGTGGTACTTTGTGTGACGAAATCTAAAAAACAGTTCAGTACATTACTACAAAAAAATTAAGCTACAAATTATGACGAAATAGTGTCCAAACTGTGGAGCAAAATTTTGATATGAGTTCTAGGTAGCAATAAAAAATACTTTCGAAATCAGTGCAAAACTAAGTAACATGTCCTTACAGAAACATGAAACCATGAAACAGAGCTGCCCTTGTGCACGTACGGGGCACTGGAGTCAGTTGGTTCCAAAATATTTCCACCATAATGTGTGGTCGCCAACAATGTGCAGGAGTTTCCCGAAGTCGACACAGGGTCGACGGAACAAGGGTGTAGCAGCCGTGCGAGTGCACAAGGCGGCAGGAAAGTTGAGAACGGTGGCAGCGGGGGCGGGCGCATAGGCTGGAAAATTAAAATCCTGTAGTATGATTCTTGACTCTATTTATCTGCGAAGAATTCCTTAACTTGAAAATATGATTTCTGGTGAAAAGAATTCTGCAACAACTTGTTTCAATGCCTCTCTTGCACACCTACAACACTGGTTCGTGGTTATTGGCAGAATATAATAGGACAGAGGCTTGGCTCATTTGACTGCACCAACCAGAACAATGTTACCGCGACACTACACGTCCGTGATTTGCTGGTAGGACACCGAGACTCCGAAATTTAAAAACTTCCAATCATTGACCATAAGGCATTGAAACTAATTGTTGCAGAATTATTTTCACCAGATCACCGGTTTTACTTGTAAATAAAACTTATTAATAGAGATGATGGTTTATCGCGGGAAAACTTGACTATTTGCTGGACTTCACCTCACGTTCATCTTATGAAAAAATTATTGGCTTTCCCTTGTACGTAGAGCTGTTGCCCTATTCGATTAAACCAATAAAATCCCGCTGTTGTAATATTTTATGCCTATTATTGGTCTGCAGAAAGCTACTTTGTGTCAGACGTATATCACCCAAAAACACATGCCACAAGAAACTACAGTGCTTTCGAGGGTATGTTGGCACCCCAAATTTTCGCGATATGCCATCATCTCTACTGATTAAGTAATATGTTTGTTACTTTATTTCATACCAATGTTGCTACTTCCTGGTGGGGGGGGGGGGCGAGTGAGTGAGAGATTTTGTAAGCGCTTAACATCTAGGTCTATAGCGCTGGTGAGGGGTGACATGAGGTGAGTATGGAGCAGCGCCGAAGGAAAGGGGCAGGGGAAACGGGAGATTCCCGAGAAAACCCGCCGACCAGCGGCATCGTCCGGCACGATTCCCACATCCGAGGTCCGACCCCGCCGGGAATCGAACCCGGATCGCCTTAGTGGGAGGCAAATTGTGTAACCATTCGGCCACCGCGGCCCCGGGGGACGATAAGAATATTTTGCACAGGGCGGCAAAATGAGCTGCGCCGGTCCTGAGTCGACAACTCTGAGCTCTATGCTCACCGCACTTGTAGTGGGTGGCGTGGGAGAGGAAGATGCAGTTGCGGAGGGAGGAAGGAGGAGGGGTTTTCACAAGCAGCGACGGGACTCGACCCACTATCAGCTGCCTAGCTTTCTCATGCAGGATCGTGAGCTCGTGCGTAGCGTTCCCTCCCCTGGTGCCCCACCCAGCTGCAAACATTTTAACAAAACAAACACATACAGCTCCTCCGAGTGGTTTATCTTTCATCAAGAAGAAAACACGAAACTACTAATTGAAGAGCAAACAGAGTACGCGAAGGGGGAAAATATATACAAGAATTCATCTGGTTGACCTCTCTCGCGACTTGCCGGTCTACCGGTTTTTTTTGTAATTTTTTTTTTCAGTGTGGCTATTTCGAGGACGAGGCGTAATGCGGAAACGTTGCTGTGCCGGTTTTCTGTCGGCATGACGACACGCGGCAACCCCGCGTTGCTAGGAAGTGTCATCAAGGCGTCGCCTAAAACTTAAGACCGACCCGACACAAGACTGGCTTGTTCCCGAGATTTTGCAGACTGGTGCCAATAACTGAAATATTTTTTAACCAAAAGTTTTGAAAAAATTTGAGTCAATGTGCAATCACACGATGCACAATACTGTGGACGCGTTTTTTTAAATAATGCAACATTCGCCAGCAAAAAAATAATTTCCTTCATTTTTGCTTATTTTCACGACGAAATACGTGGTACTTTGGGTAATGAAATCTAAAAAACCGTTCAGTATAACTCTACAAAAAAATTCAGGTACAAATTATAACATATAAGTGTCAAAACTATGCAGCGAAATTTTTATATGAGTAATAGGTAGCAATAAAAAAAATATTTTCGAAATCACTGCAAAACTCCGCAACAAGGCCTTAAGCTCGAATTACCGCCAAAGTGGACAGTCATATAATTGTAAGAGGCCAGCAAATGTCAAGTTATTTGCTGGCAGACTAGACTGCTAGCTGTTTTTCGCTCCATTAGCGTCTTCTATTACCATGCAATGTCTCCGCTTACAGCGGGGATCGCTTTTAGGACAATTATTGAAATTTCCACTGTAGAATGACCAATCACATACAAAGCAGTCTAATACGTAAATGACATTACTAAGACACCTGAAAAATTCACACGTTTACTGGCATGTAGGGGCTAACGTCCGAGACTCTTGTAGACATCAGCTGCTCACTCATTGGTAGCTGCTCACTGATACAGTGATACCACGTGGTTGGACCTATATGTATTTAGTTGCTTCCATATTATTGGTTCAACGCCCTCCAGGATAAGGCAGGGACAAATTGTTAGAGCCACGATTTTGTCGCGAAAAGATTTTTGCCTTACTTTGTTTCAGTGTCTCCTGTGCACATCGGCAGCTGTGCTTCATGATTATTGGCAGCGTGGCTTTGTTCAGACACATCTCTCATTTGACTGCACCAATCATAATAAGATTATTGTGACTCCGTACGTCTGTGATTTGCCAAGGCAAGCGAGAGCAAAATCATCCAATCACAGTCAATGTAGCAGAGCTGCAGTTGTGCACAAGACGCATTGGAACCAAATGTTGTAAAAATCTTTTCGCCATAAAGTCGTGGCTCTACAATTTGTGAAAGTGATACGAACTTACAGGTGTTTGAAATATAGTTTGAGCTTAAATGGATTTAGGCATATGTTATTTTTATTTCAAAGGGTTTATTTATACTGTAAAAAAAAACTCTAGTCATACAAGACGCAGGATTCTACACTGTTTAGAATATATGTCGGCACGAATTGTTACCGCGATTCTCCACTATGCCGTAACATGTACACTATCAATTACTGTCAGACTTCCACTGGGCTGTGCTGGTCGTGATCTAGCATCTTACGTACCTGCCACACAACAGAACCACTCCACATTCCACAAGTGTTGTACGTCATCACCTCAACATGGGATTTCCAGCACGGCGGATTGGAAGATGTGAGTATCGTGGTGTCCTTGCTGTCATACGCTCCACGTTTTTTTGCTACGGCAGTTTATCAAAGGCTATGTTATAGGACCCACCTATTAAGTTAAAGGAAGATCTGTTAGGGTTATGGCTAGAGCCAATGTTTTTGGCGAAAAGAATTTTGCAATTCGGACTTGCAGCTCTGCTACGTGGTGATTGGATGTTTTTAACTCTCAGCGTCTATGGATTCTGCCCGGTGTCACAGTAACCTTGTTCTGATTGGCGCAGACAAATGAAGGACGCCTCTGCTCTAATATATGCTGCAAATAGCCACGAGGCAGTGATGCAGAGGTGTACGTAAGGTATTCAAACAAACTGTTGCAAACTTATCTTCGCCTAAAATCACAGGATCTAGTTATGAGAGTATTCGACAAGGGTCAAGGTACATATGTTTCAGAACGGTACGCCAGTCTTTAAAGCTATGCTCTCTTGTTTCTACT
The DNA here is from genome assembly GCA_003012365.1 of Medauroidea extradentata. Classification (NCBI taxonomy): domain Eukaryota; kingdom Metazoa; phylum Arthropoda; class Insecta; order Phasmatodea; family Phasmatidae; genus Medauroidea; species Medauroidea extradentata. Next base: position 50,588 of record PNEQ01021938.1, on the reverse strand, counting down.
ATATTTATGATAATAATAATAATAATAATTATTATTATTATTATTATTATTATTTAAGTTTAAGCGAGAGTAGGTATCAAAAATCTGTCTGGCAGTTTTGTTTGAAATGACTTTTACCGTGAGAGCTAAAATAAATTATACTCTTTCGACTAAAAAGTCATTAACCAGCATTTTTTTAATTACATCACTAGCCTAAACCAATTGTAGTCTATACACTACCTTGAAAAAAAAAATCAGCCAAAATGGAGAAGAACATCGTATAGAAAACTGCCAAACAGACTCTTGACAACTGCTCTCGTTTTTCGTAAAAAATTAATATCGCGAAAAGATAATAAACATGGTCATAATACACCGAATTATAGTTTGAAGTTGGATAGGTGGAAGAATTACTAAGGAACTGATGTAGGATAACTTAGAACATCAAAATAGTAATGCAAGACCTTAAAATTTCCTTTCTGATGTCCATACCCTTAACAGTATGAAAATTCCATCAAGCTGTTATTTTATACAACTTTCGTATGACTACACACGCAGTTGCCGAAAAGTCAATCTAATACACTGCGGTGTGCAGCGAACTATTACTGGTTGCGTATTTGTCAGGTATTAACATTTCCCTTTGAAACTACTCCTGCAGCATATTTTTGTCTTTCGGAAATTAGATTGGTAACACTCCCTTCCATCTTGCTTATGCTTCATATACAAACCATTCAATTTATTAATGATCACGATGGAACAAATTACTAACAACTTCGCTTCTATACTGCAAGCAGTTTTCTTAGAAAACGTTTTTTTCTCATATTGTAGAAGAGTCTATCACTATTGCTATTTGACCCAGACCACAGGTTGTCTTTCTGATTTATCTATTTATATTTCAGGGACGACCTATCCAACTTTGTCAGTATTTGAACACCTTAATCTGAAATTCAACAGTACACATGCTAACCTAGTGACTTAATAACTGTCTTCGGTGTATTCATTTTCTGATCCTCGAGGCATTCAAGGCAAAATTATTAAGTTGAATAACTATAGTTTGAAAAAATAAAAGTTCCACTTGATAAGGTTACATCCGACACAATAAAACATAGCATAAAGCATCTCATTACTTAGTACTCGAAAACTACTATAAACGTAAAAAAAAAAACAGTATTACAGAATGGTGGCGTTTTTATGAGCTGAGCGAACAGCAAACTAGAAGCTGCGTCTTCACTGAGCAGCAGGAATAATAGAGAGAATAAAGAAGACAATTAAGATGATGACGTAGACGATGGAATGAAAACTAAGTATACTGGCAATATCAACTTTTTTTAACAAGAATACTCGTTTAATTAAGGTTTATTATTTACCTTACTGACCTACATTTAACATTGCTAGAAGTGTTTATTACTGCACGTTTATAGCAATGAAGAATTATAACTTTATTACAGTTATCTGTTAATATTTAGAATAATGCCGTACCTATCTGGAAAATAATTAGCTGGCAAAAATGACATAGTAATTAATTAATGCTTATATGAACTTCGGTACGGCAATGTTTTGCTAATCTCGTATGTACTTACATATTGAACAAAGTTCATTATTTTACCCATAGTCGAGGTAAAATGTTATATTAATTGTCTGACGTCATGAACTTGTTCCAAAAAAAATATTAAAGACAGAATGTTTTAGACTTAGAACTATTAGTACGCTTTTCATCACACCGAACAGATCGTGTCCAGCAGTTTACAGCCGTACAACATATTTCTCAAGGTTGAAACTAACGTAACTGGATATCAAAGGGAATAGAGCCAACATAAAATGAATGCACGGTTAGCAACACCCAGATAGACGATGTAGTACCTACATGTTCTACGTTTGTTTCTGTGAACTAATGTTAGAAGAAATATAAGACCAGAAAGACTCATTAAACCGACGTTAAATTTCAGTGTGTGATTTAATTCCACCGGCAAACTTTAGCTGAAGGTTAGTCACAGAAAACGTATCTAGAACACACACATACGAGCAATAATTTTCTTACATTATTATTTGCCGTAGAATGTGGTGCTGAATCACTATCGATGTCACTTTTTAATATGAAACCCAGTTAACGTGGAAAGTCTTCAGTCGAGCTGGAGATCTGCAACTAATACAAAAAGGCGCTAAGTTCATAAAGTACTTGAATAGAAAGAATTTGACAGCAGCTCATGTTTACTATAATACGTATATAAAAATTTTTATTTTATAGAAACTGATAAACTATTTGTCCTTGAGTCAGTTCTCTGAAAATATTGCAATTAATGATACATAGACAGCGCATTGCTCTCTAGTTTATACTTTTTTTTTTAGCGATTTAAATTTTTTTACGCCTAAACGAGAGCAGATATCAAAAATCTGTCTGGCAGTTTGGTTTAAAATCGCCTTCTTCAAGTTGGCAGATTTTTTCAAGGCAGTAAGTAATATGGTTTTAGCTAATTATAAAACTAACGACATTATGGTTAATTTACTTTATAGCTGAAACCGTATAATTTTTTGCTTTCAAAAAATTAGCCTTAACGGCAAAAAAACATTTTTAACAAAATCCGTTGAGCGCTGAACAAAACCTCTCACTCACTCTCTGTTGAGAGGAAAAGTTGTAGATATGCGGCTAAATAAAACTGGATTCATAACCACCACTTAGTGTATTTGTAAAAGTAGAAACACCGAGGTCGCGTAGCGTGCGTACGTATGTAATAGGATTGATCTACTTTCTACTTTGTACGTACATACGCTAAGTGGCGGTTGTGAATGCTGCATGTACAAACGTAAGACACGATTAAAGATTTATTTATATTGAGAAATCATTTATCTTGTGGTCGTAAAGTATTTAATACGCTCCAAAAAATAAAAATAATTTACGGTCATCTATTACCGACGTTTTGTTAAACACAAACAATTTCCACGCATGTCGAGATTAAATATTGTTGTGAATCCAATCTCTAACACTTAACGTACATGCATGTGTTCGTACGTAAGTTAAGTGTGATTGTGAATCCGCCTTAAAGCACTCCTAATCGGTAGTTTCGAGATAATACATATTTACTTCTCGTGCACATCACATTACTTTGCAGTTATGTGTTCAAATTAGGTTTTCGAAGATTGTGTTTACTGTTGTTCTGACTATCGATACACGATATTATTGCACAATCGTTCGTTTGCGTTAATAAACTTACATAGACTATTAATTAGGAGAGTGAATTGTTAGTAAAGGATTACAAATATACGTATTGAAATTGTCCTTTTAGTGATGGCCTACAAGTGATATGTGCTACCGTCATTCTGAAGTCGGGGTAAACTGAATTTTTACCACATCCACGGATTCCTCCCATCAATACGAGAATTGAAAAATTCGCGTTTTTGTTTTGTTTACAACTGTAAGCTTGTGTCAATTTCGCTGTTGGCCCTTGACTTATCTGACACTTCCTGGAGAGCACTGAGCCAACAATAAAGAGACACGCAAATGTAGGTCCGATCATGTGGCATCACTGTGACTGCGAACATCCAATGAGGAGATATGATCTACTTAATTAAGCAGATATTCTTAAAGTATAGGCTACAGGGCTGTGAAACCACAAATGTTTCCGATACCCACGCGTACAAGCGTGAGTGTTTCACGTAGTTTCAGAGTTTCACTACAGGAAATAATGGCTAAGTTAAGACACAGAGTAAGGTAGTTTGTATAAAGAGTAAGACCCTGTAATCTGTATGAAGATAGTAGGTGACGGGACGTATGTATTAGTCTAACCTGTGCAAACGTCTGTAGTAGAATACTGCTTAATTTATTTCCGCAGTTTCACATGTCGTACCAGAACTATCGCACAATTATTTGTGATGTCAGAAATTCCGTCAGTACGTAGCATATTTAATGCTCTAACGAAATTAAGCTTTCAGAAATGAATCTAAAATATGGATTACGATATGAAATATATATAAGAAATAAAATAATGGCCTTTTTAGTGTGTTCAAGTGCGATCTCATAACTTTATATTTATTTGAAATATATTTAGTTTTGCGAACGATATGTGAGTACAGTTTCCTCTTACAGTACAATTTTAGCTCTCATAGATTTCTCATAACGGTGCGTCACAGTCAAAATTTGATTGTTACGCTGCCATGCAAATAGTGAAAACCAACTTACCAACTTAAATGGAATATTTCATTGTGAACCTACATTCCATGAGATATGCAACAACAGCAACAACAACAACAAAACATTTGAAAACCCACAACGTAATATTTGAATTTTTAAAAAATCGCAGAAGTACAGAAAAAAGTTGTAAATTCAATAATTTTTATAACATAAAAATAGTCTACAGGATACTCTTAATTGTTTAATTATGTAGCCCATGGCATGTTATTTCATTATGAATTATTTCACTTACGTAGGTCAATTGGTTTTCACTATTTGCATAGCAACGGAATATGCAAGTTTTGACCTTGATAGGCCTACAATACTATGAGAAAACTATGCGAGCTTAAATTGTACTGTAAGAGTAAAATGCACTCACAAGTATCGTCTACATAACTAACATTATTTCAGTCAAATATAAAAATATGATTTTATCGCACTTGAACGGCTACTATAGAAACGCTACGTCTTATTGGTGACTGCTGTTGAGTACCTCTGCTCTGATTCAACAGAAGACTCTTAATTCTACACGAACACGTCAATTCTAGAAACAGGTTTTTTTTTTGTTAGGCCCAGCGCGGGTGGTCTGGGTTGAGGAGAGATAAGTGCTGGATGACGGGGCGTTAAGTTGGTAGTATTGTGAGGGCGGGAGGCAGACAATATCACTGACAGCCTCCATCATGTCTGAGGTGAAGACGACCTCCTAGGTAGCTGGCACCTCTCTGGACTGTATCTAGCTGCTAATTATACTCGACCTGGGGACAGCTGGTATGATGTGGCACATTGCTGTCATAGTCACATCTCCCTACATGGCACGTTAACAACTACACATTCTTACTGTAACTCATTCCGGTTTTTCTCATCTATAAATAACTTATAACAATTAATGTATTTGTAACGTTTATAATGATTGCGATGAAATTTTGGTAAGCTGTTATGCGCCCGCTAAGGTTTGTTACAAGAAATACACACCTGTATATACTTATGCAGGGTAAATAAACATAAAAGAGCCCGGGGGGTGGAACGGGGCAGGAAGAGATAGAACGCGGTACCAAAAAGTTGTGAAAAAAAGTCTCATTTTTTAAAATGTTTCTAAAACGGATATTAATTGCCTTAAACCTCATTTTACACCATTGTTCATTTCAATTTTTTTTTTAGAATATTAAATATATTCACCGTATTTATTTTCTTTTACTGATAAATATTATCAGTATTATTATTAATGATATCAAATTCGAAGTGTCGATAAATTTTTATCAAAAACCTTTTCTTAAACTTTTCAAAGTTTTTATTTTTTAGAAAAAAATTCTAAAAATATATTTAAATTTAAATACATATTTTTAAGAATTATTTAAGACAGTTTTGTCTAATTAGACTACTTTTGCACGAATCAAAGAGGTATTTGATTAAAAATCATGCCAACGACTTTGCGGGAAATAGCTAGTATGTTAATATAACTATTTCTACAAGTACTTTTATGTTGTTGAGAAAACTTTCCTTACTAATTCGTCAACGTTATTATCCCTCGAATTTCTTAAACTAGTTCAGAAGTGGTCGGAGAGCTTATACCTACACAGTAACACGCGCGTTTAGTCAAGAATAATGTCGCAAATAAAGAATGTTCAACAGACCAAATCAGTTTGGTCGCCCTGTTTCAATGTACGGAATTTGTTCTAAAACTTTCGTAAAAACGTCCTTGGAAACAAGTCGGTAAAAGAAATTCGTGATACTATAGCAACTAAAAAAAAATTATTTGATGTAAGTATAACAAAGTTTCTAAATTATACGAAAATCGGTTGTAAATATACTGAATGTAAATATAAAACACTTTTTGAGTGACGTATATTGCTGTATTTCTATATTTCAAAACAGTTCTTGTAAATTTTACAATTAAAATGTGTAGTTTCTTAATATTTTTTTTTGGGAAATAAACTGTAAAGAAATTTTGTAAAGAACCAAACACGCTGTTAATATTGCAGTACTTGGTTAGTGGTCTTAAACATAACTTTTTTGGAAAAAATTTCTTGACCGCAATTTTAAATGTTATGGCGAAAACTTTGCGAGTTTTCCATATAAGTAATGGTGGTACACGTACGTTTATACTTAAAAGTGAATTATAACTTGTTCAGAGAAAAGTTTGTATGATAAAATATAAATAAAAAATATAATTTTGTTTGTAGTAACATCTTCATTCTTTTCATTATTTTGACTTGTAATGACATGCAATAAATGTTAACGGCTTTATGTAGGCCTATGCCACTTATTTGCAAAATAAATTATTGCAAAATATGCGACAAGGGAAGGATATACAGGTTATATAATAAATTGTACAAAGAATGTTGATTTACTGTCATCAATTTTTTTTACATACAAAACATTAGTGATTATTTTCTATAAACAGTAAAAAAGCTGTACTTACGCAAAAAAATTGTTGAAACTGTTTTCCAAAAAAATTGTTGTAAGTTATGTCAAATATTGTAAACTTTACAGGAAATGCTTGTAAATTTATAAACGTGTCTATATTTACAAATATTTTGTATATGTACAAATAATGGTACATTTCCAAATAAATTCTTGTCCACTGTACAATTATTTGAAGTGTTACAAAATGTTTGGCAAAGATTTTGTGAAAGTACAAGATATTTTGTAAAACGTGACAGGGCGTTGAAGATTATTATGTTTCACCTCAAACACTATTATTATAAAATATATATCCCACTTGTTCCCACGGGTAGTTAGAAAATCTGAACCACTTTAATGATTTGCGACATTCTTGCTGTAAGGCTTAAACTTATAAACAATTTTTTCCCATGTGCACCAGCTCTTTATTGTAAAATTACGATTGATTTTACTGCGCAAACGCAAATTTTGCTGTGTAAACACTTGCCAGTTGGAAGAAACACGAAGACTTTATGTATCGAATATAAATTAACTAATTGAAATGTACTACTTTTCAAATAAGATATTTAAAAATCATCCAATGGTAGAAAATATCCTTTGTCTAATTGTTAACAAATATTTTGTTGAGGAACAAATTTCTAAAGAAATAAATATGTCGATAAGAGTGTACACATCTGTTTTCGGTGCAAGAGATAGTGCTGATAGAATTTACCTCTTTTTTAGTGCACTATATGTTAACGAAGTTGGCAAACTTGGTTTTCTGTGACTTCTATTTGTCGGAATATCTAAAGATTTTGACTCAGTTTACTGGCGTCAAATTCTGTGCACGCACACTTACAGAAGAAGGGTATTTCAGGTAACTATTAGGAAGCCCGAGACTTGAGAACATAATGACCATCACTATTATGCAGAAATAGGATTACTTCAGACATTTGTTTGATTTAGAGATAATAAACTGCACGACATGATCGTCCAGTTAATATACGGCCAAACAGGCTTACAATAAAATACGATTCTAGTAAATAAAGATTTGATTGTAACAAAAACTACAAAACTATTTAACCCGAATAACATGAACTGTTATTTTTTTATGCAGTAGATAAAATGTCAAGTGATATCAGTGCATACCAGTAGCTTATGGGCAGAGCCAGTAATTTTTGATGTAAGGAATTTTGCAACAGATTGTTTCCCTGTCTTATGCGCACATCTGCGACTCTGCTTCGTGGTTAGTGATTGTATGTTTGTAACTCTCAGGGACGTATCTATAAACGGGTTTCGAATGAGAACCAACTGCTATCCCCATAGAGAAAGCATGAGTGAGCAGTTGGTCGTCATTTATAGTTTCGGCCCTCAGTGTCTCGGAGTTATACTCGCAGATCACAGACATGCGGTGTCGCAGTTACCTTGTTCCTATTGGCACAGTCGAACAAGCGACACCTCCGCACGAATACTCACTGCCAATAACCATGAAGCAGAACTGCAGATGTGCACATAAGACATTGAAACAAATTGTTGCAAAATTCTTTTCACCAAACATCACTGGCTCTACGTATGGAATTATTTTCGCAACTTGGCCTCTGCCCATTTAGTTTGCAGGCACGTAGTTTAAATGTGAAATAATGGTTACACAAAAAAAATGTTTACTGGAAAGAATGGCTTCTTAAATAAGGGAAAATGTCCTGCGTAAAATTCATGAACATACATTGCTCGGAAACGATTTTTAAAAACTATAAGCTTATATCACCTTGTGAAATGAAGACTTTAAACAATTTTATTGTAAATTTTTAGTACTTAAAGTGAAGTACTAGCATAGTTTCTCACGCAGCTGCATTCTTACAGTATTTTTTTTTTGTTTTGTTTGAAACTTTTTTTTACAAATTTTATTCATTGCTAGATAATCAGTTTCAACGACGATATCCCGTTTAAATTTTTGGATGCAACGCTGACGAAGCTTTGAAATATATTTTCAAAACATAAACATAACATTGACAAATTTTCTATGTATGGACTTTTGTTTTGTGACAATTAAGAGACACCTATTGCTGGGAACAAAAGCTGTAAGTTATCACAAATATCTCTGCAGTTCAAATAAATTGAGGATAACGATTTGTGTCATTTCCTGCTGATTCCCAAAAAATAATTTTTTTAAATAATGGAGAAAAAATATTTCCGAATTTAAGTCCATTCTTCATACAATACAAACAAGCTATCGCTGGGTTGGAATTGAATTGTGACTACTAATCATAAGTAAAGTCATATGTAAGCGTGTATAAAAAACATGTCTTGTGAAAAGTCTTGCTGTAACTTAATAATATGTGAGCAATCACTAGCACAGTGCCTGAGAGGTAGGCAACGTTGTCAAACTTGAATGGAATGAGTGTCATAGAGTAAACTCCATCTTTTTTAGAAATAAATGTCCAGTGGAAAAAAACTCAAACCTCTTGAATTTCGCTCCTAGGAGGCCGAAAACGCTGCGCAAAATTATTTGTCCTTGCGTTGTAAATAATGTTTTGGTCGCTTTTAATTTTTGAATAATAGTAACGTAATTATATTTAAGTAACGCCACAAGTAATTATTGTGAAATTTCCAGAGTATTGTTAATAAATGTACATATGAAACTATAATTTCGCCTAATATCTATCAATGTCTTGCAGTTATAGAAGTCTTCGTAATGTTGCCACAAATTTTGACGACTAAGATTTCAAAACACTATACAAGAATCAAAGTTTTTAAATTGTACGGACGTTAAACATGCTACGGTTTCACAATCCAGCAACACCGGCGGAGGAATGCGGCCAGCGGTTGTTTAACAAACAATTACTCCAAACTTCAGGACGACTGCCGCAACTGATTGTAAGCCAAGAATATGATGATTCGTGAAGTTAAGTGGGCCTTACCTCCCTTGCAAAACCGTATTGAGCCAGCACGAATGGCTCCGCCCTGGACCTAGAAAGGACCTATCAAATGAGAGGATTTTGACGACTTGGTGGGGGCGAGAAGAATGGTTAAGCAGCAAGCTAGAGGCATGGGTGAGACACTCTCCGGCTAAGAGGAAGACCGGACCTCTCGTCCCGGGGGTCGAACCTGGAACCTGTACACGGCACGAGGCTGACGTTGAGACCGCTTCTACTAGCGTTGATCAGCAGCCAGCATAGTGAGTTCTGTATGTTAGGGCTGAGAGCGATCTTTATCCTAGCTCCTATCTACTGTATCTCTTCTTCCTTCCTTACTACTCTTGTAACTGTTGTGTTCTAGCTCTGCCACTTAATAAACTTCTCTTACCTACTTCTATATTATCTCTACTCCCTACCCTTCCTTGTATATTTCCCTCCCTAGCCACCGAGCCTTCAGTGAGCTGAGCATAGGGGAAAATATAACAAGCTACTTTCATTTCACATAAAACACTGTGTTGGTAAACTTTTATTCCGTTCGATCTTACGTAAATTTAGGAGAGTTTTAAACAATTTTTATAATTACGTAATTCTTTGTGTAACTCCTGAGATAATTATGTTTTAACATTTTTCTGTGCTTTTGCTTGTAAAAAATACAAGAAAATACGTGTTAGATAATTATGTTATAGTTGACATTTGCCAAAGGCTCTGTATTTAGCAGTCATTTTGACACGAACTGATAGCCTAAAAAATGAAGTTGTTGATAAGTTTTGATTTCCGAAAATTTGTTTCAGAAATACGTTTGTTGCAGTGTTAGACGTTATGGAATACTTTGATATAATTCTCGTTAAATTGGGGTTTAAAACGAATCGCTGGTTCTATATTACTTCAGAAATGTTATATACTGGCATAAATCACATAACTAAATTTAATCATATTAAAATTGTATTATAAAATAATCTAAAACTATTTTATCTTTAAATTATCTGTCAAAAAATTCCATTAAGTAGGCCTACTATGGGAAAACGTTTTAAATTGCTGTTTTAATTGTTGTTCGAAAACATAGGAAATAAAACCTCTTTCAAACAACAATTATTTTACTTGAAATTTAGAAATGAATATCGCTGTAAAAGAAACTTTGCCTATTTTTTAAAATTTGTACTTAATATTTAACGTTTTTTTTTTAACCATATTGTTCATAATAAAACCATTGTCATCGAGTCATCTGTTTAAACACGTATTTTCAACGAATAAACTTCTCTACAAATGTTGCGTAAAAGTGTTTCGTTTGAAAGAGTAGCATTTCAATTTGGTCAGTTGAGAGTTAATTGCTTTAATACTGACTGACATTTATATTTCTTGACTGCAAGCTATTAACAAAGAACTATGATAGTCCCCTGGGGTAGCTGTGTACAGATTTGGGATAACATTGTACCTGTTATTTTCTTTCATAAAATAGCTTCGTGTCATTAAACTATTACATAAACTTCGTAAATAATACGCAATCGTTGTGAAATATTTGTTCTTTCGTTTGTAATTAAATGTGGCTGGCGTTACACAGTTGCCTTGGTAGGCAGGAAGTTTCCCCAAGTGACAGTTGACGTTGTTTCTCGGTGCCGTATAGCGAGGGTAAGGATAGGTATTTACATGTTTCATTTTGTTTGGCGATGCTCAGTTGTAACTTATCGCTTTCGGACAAAAACCGAGAAGTGTAGAGTATTGCCACAGGAATACAAATTGTTAGTAAGTATATGAGATAATGATTTCAAATGTTTTGTTTTAAATTAAAATACTTCTTCGTTTATGGAGTGTATCAAATAGTCTCACGTAAATGAAATAAATAAAAACAGCAGCGTAGTGGCACTAGGTTTGACAGTTACTGAGTGATGTCACGTGTAATTTAACTTGTTTATACCTATACTCTCAATGCGAACAAGTGGTTACAATTAGTGAACTGACAATCACTGAAATTTCAGTTAACAATCTCTTTCTCACTGATGAACAGGTGTCTAATTCACTGAAAATCGCTGGCAGGCGGGTGAGATTCACTGCAAACATGTAGAAATCACTTTTAATTCAGCAGTATTTAGTCAGTGAAACATTCAGAACGATTTCACTAACTTCGGTTGCTCAATTTTTAGGCCGAAACGACTGGAATTTGAATGAATTAGTTCAATTCTCACTGATTCAAGTTTTGTGTGTGTGTGTGTGTGTGTGTGTTATCCTTGCTAGCGGCAAGGACTGGACAGTGACACTGCTGGCTTGAATAGTTAATACAGTGACTGACTATACTGTGTCACTGTTCGCTAGAAATGTGATTAGTGTTCTGAGAACGCCTGACACTTGCTAAATACGCACCCTAGCTACTCCGTATTAACTTCCGCCCTGCTGTAGTCTGTCGCTGTGCGGTGAATTATCTCATTGCCGCCTCGCGTCGTCAAGCACCACCAACTACTACGCAGTAAAAAAATCGGATTTTTACAAGAAAAGGCTTGTAAACAAATGCCAAAACATTATTTGTTAGTCTGGGCACTACAACAATAATGTCGCAGGTAATTAAAGTAGTCTAAATGTTCCAAATACCTGTGGGGACTATAGTGGGATATATTTTCGAGAGCAGAGTGTTTGATATGAAACAAAACAGCATTCAACGGCCTGTCACTTTTTACAAAATATTTTATACTTCTACAATACATTTCTTGGGAATTTTTTGCTGTACAAAAATTTTGTAACACTTTAAACAACGTTGCAAACTGTGCAAGAATGTGTGCAGTAATTAATTGTTAGTAGGCCTATACAAAAATGTTTTTAAATATGCATACATATTTGTATATCTACAAGAATTTCCTGTAGAGAGTGAAATATTTTCGTAAACTTGCAAAAACACTTCTTGGAATCTAGTTTCCAAATAAGTTAAGTTTTTATAAAAAAAAAAGTCCTCCTTATTTTTTACTGTGTATGCTAGTAGTGTAAATAGTGTTCTCGGAACGCCTGACAATTGATAAGTACGCACCCTAGCTACGCTGTATTAACCTCCGCTCCGCTGTAGTCTGTCGCTGTGCGGTGAATTATCTCATTGCCGCCTCTCCTCGTCACATAGCACTACCAGCAATATTGCTTCTCTCTGAGCGATCAAACACCAAGGCAACCTTCTTACTGCTGCACACTTCACGCTGAAAGGCACCGCTTAACTTGAGCGGTTGTGCACGTTAAAGGATTAGAAGTGACGGAGCTATAAGGGCGTACTTGAAGCGCGCATCAAATGTCCCGTCACCTCTACGAGCCAAGCGTTGAACTAGTGTTCAAGGTTCACGCCGATCTATTTTTGCTATTGGACTTTAAACGGTGACCGTGTAGTCTTATTGGTGAAAAGTCTATAGCGAATGTCAGTGCACGTTTCTCTCTGAGTTTAACCTATAACCAGTTGGAACACTTTGAAGAACGACAGTCTTAAAAGACAGTTTTTATATACTATGAAGGTCTTAAGACAGTGTTTTAGTGAACATGGTGTTTTGATAATGATATTTCGTCCTTGCCTGAAGAGTGTTTTCTTATCGTACATTAGCACGATAGGCACACATATAATAGTTTCGTAAAAAAAAAAAAAAACGTATATCCTCGCACATTACAGCGTATTTTGAAGAGCGTGGTAGGTGACCCACTTAAGGGTGTTCAGATGGCCAAAATTAATATTTTTATTTTTATGCGACATAGTGCTCATTTTATAGACGTTTCTTGTGACTACATTTTCCACTTGTAAAAATTTTTTTTAGCTCTCGTAGTCTGCCCATGGCACCGTGCCAAATTCAGAATTTGCAAGTTACGGGAACACAGAAATAAGAAAAACCAAGTGATTTACTCGAGTGAAATAATTTACACTGAAATTATATATTATGGGCAATATACTAACATATTTGAAAACACACACAACAAAGTCCTTTCGTCCTCTTAAAAATTGCCATAAATGACACAAATTTCAATCGTTTCCAGATATTTTAAAAAAGTACACTGGAATTTCAAGGTACGTTTTTAAATCCTTTAGCACAAGGCCTATACTATCTCATGTCAGAGTAATTTATTTCATTCGAGTAAGTCACTTGGTTTTTTGTTATTCCCATGTTCCCGTAATTTGTAAATTTTGACTTTGACTAGCTGCTATGGGAATACTATGGGAGTAAAAAAAATTTACAAGTGAGAAATGTAGTCATATGTTATGTTAATGAAAAGACCACTATGACGTGCAATTATTAACTTATGATTTTTTGTCACGTGAACACTCTTAAGGTGGCTGTAGGCGCGGTCGTACCTTGCGAGTTCGAAGCCTACACTGTAAAAACACTGTAAAAAATTGTTAAAGTGTTTAGGAAGTAATAAACCTAACCGCAGTCTGTGACACTTACCATACTTTCGCTTGAAAATACGCTAACTATTACGTCATTATACAAGTCTGGTAAATTCAGAAGACTATACGTTTGACTGTTTTGGAAAGAAGATTAGGAATGCTACCATGGAAATCTGGGAAACAATTGTATTACACCTACTTTCTTAGCGCTCCTATATGCACGTGTGGCAAATTTAAAAACTACTTTTTACAGTGTACATCATTACGCCAAGGGCGAATCAGCATGCGCATCACACCTCACCTTAGCCTCTCGGCGCAGGCCAGTCATCTGACTTACGTTCTTCTAGCCGATATCCCATATCTATGGAAATTTCACTTGTGGACCTATATCACTTTGGACATAATATTTCAGATAAATGTTCACTTTATACGCTTTTTCTAATTTTTAGAACATTTACACCTTGAATTTTTGTATCTGGAAAGGATCTATAACCCCCATTTTGGTCACAAAAAAGAAAGCTACAAAGATTATTGGAGTATCTCAAACGGGTTCACACAGTAAAAATACAGACACAACGCTCTTTCAATGTAGTTACTTAACAGACATCGCTGACGAGTGTTCAGTAGTGTTCTAATGATATTCGGACTACCGATGCTCTGCGCTTCTCTCAGCGGCCAATTGGTGATCGATCATTACTACTGGTTTTATGATAAGGATTTTTGAAATCCTTAACGAGAGCAGACATCAATAACTGTTATTCAGGTTTGTTAAGAACGGTTTATACTATGTTAGCTAATTTTTTCACGGCAAAATACACCATGCTATTTCTAATTATATAATCGCGACGGTCCCCTTTTGCAACACACTATTGAGTCGAGGAAGGCGAAATGATAACTCAGGCAAATCTAGCTAAATTAGTCTCGCGTACCGCCACGTCGCTCACAGAGGTGGAGAGAGCTTGTACTTGCTGAAATCGATAATATACTAGTACGCGACGCTTACGCTTGCAAATATTTAACGTAAGTATTTTAATTGAAATGTTTCGACGAAGTGGCCGGATAGGACGCCAACAGCTCCCTCCGCGCTCACCTTTACTTCTCTCTTCAAATCTCGACGACGACTCTTACATCTTAACATTTGGCGGGAAAAAGTCCCCCGTGTACAATAATCCTTGGGCACGCCTTCCAGCCAATGAAAATCCTGGACTACCTAGCTCCGCCCCTCGTGAGCAAAACGTCGCGTTACCCTTGACCGTTGTTTATTTGTTTGACCAAGATTAATTATTACACATTTGCTGACATACCCTTAATTGATTACAAAATATTATTTTCATTGATTAGTTATAACTATACTGACACAGATAATTATTAAAATAAATAAAAGAAATCCCCACTGCCGGGTTGTTACAGTGGTGCTGTGGCAGAAGGGAGGGATGGATGGAAAGAGGGGGGTGGGGGCTGCCAGCCGGCCCAGACCTTTTGTGACGGCAGACCACCCCCTCTCTTGACTCCGAGGCACTTGATTTCCATTTACTATTATCTACTTAACTAATCCTAAACTACTTAAATCTAATATTACCACTAAATTACAATTATTTCCAGTACCTATGTATCACGGCGGTTAATTTGATACCCGACACGAGGTATCTACAATCAAAAATGTCCTTTTCTTCAATTTACATAATTAAGTGTACTGAGATATATGAAAGTTCCACTTTGGCTCGACACATAATTAACGAAATTCTCATTAATGAACTAATCTGTATAACTACTGGCAAGAAAAAAACTGACTTCATATTAAAAACAATGTTTAAGAAGTATGGGTAACAGTTGTGCGATGTCTGCTTTCGTTTAGAAATAAGAAAATAACTGTCGTAATAGCAGTAGAAATGATGGATCTGGCCAAGGGCTTCGTTCTAAATTTCGACATTTTTGACGATGTTATTTTTTTAAAACATAAACGGGAGCTTATATCGTAATATTCTGTAACTATTTTATAACTGGTGTTGACTACTTATTGCTAGAGACATGAACTTTTCGCGAAAAGAATTTTGCCCCACTTTGTTCCAGTACCTTATATGCATGTCTGCAGTTTTGCTTCATAGATATTGGCAGTGTACCTTTGAACTGTGACGTTTCTCATTTGACTGTACCAATCACAATAAGGTTACTGTAACACCACACGTCTGTTATTTGCGTGTAAAACCCCACGACACACGAATGTCAAAACATCCAATCTCTGACCGTGAAGCAAGTCTGCAGACGTGCACACAAGTCACTGATACAAAGTGAGGCAAATTTCTTTTCGCGAAAAGTTCATGTCTCTACTTATTGCTACTTTGATGTCTAGGCAAATATGACATGGTGATGATTAAGCTATCTACCTGTAATGAAATTTCCTTTTAATTGACAAATTAGACTAACCCAAACCTTTATACCGCTTGTCTAGAAAAATAACATCTCAAAGTAAAACTAATTTGCTACAAAGTTACAGAGCAACCTCACATTACCTGTTCTCGTCTGGGTTAAAAATATTATTCCCTCGAAAGCCGAGAAACTCAGGCTCAAACCCTTCACGAATGCAGATTTTGATAAATGGCCCAGAACATATACGTTAAGTAGATTGAAATTATTTGAAATACCATTTTTTCTTATATTTTAAATACTTATAGTCTGCAGTAGGCCAACTTAATATAATAGTGCCATTTTTGAAACAGTTGCGTTTCTAAAAGTTGGAAACTTACAATGCGTCAACTATTTTGCTGCCGTATTTTACGGAGTGACAACCGTACACATCACGTTGTAAATAATCTAATTAGATATGATGTTTTATCGCGGGAAAACATGATTCCTTGCTAGGTTTCAACGTACACTGCAGAATTTTTTGTACTTATACAAAAAAAATCTTGGAAACCCAGTTACCAAGGAAATTCCTCGTAAAACTGCAAAGGTAGTCAGTCGTCGTAATAAAATTCAAAGTGTATGTTTGTAAAAGTTCAAGCTAGCGCTTGCAGTAGTAAAGAAAACATTATATTTTAAATACCTGTTTTACGTTAATAATAACACTAAACTTATTTATAAAATAATTTTTGAACAATATATTTCACGTGAAAATATTTTGAAAAAAATATTTCCAGGAATCTCTCAGATTCGAACCCGCACGCCTGCGCCTACGCTTCTTACCCTAGGCTAACTTAACATTAATTATTTATGGTCTTTTCATTTATATACGTTTAGTTTATATTTCAGTGATAGCCCTTTTTATTTCAAATTTGAGGCACGCAATGAATATTAAAATTCACTTTATTCCAGGAAAAGACTTTCCAGAGGATGTGTTTTTTGTATAACTAAGTAATTTCCGGCAAACCTGCGATTTTCGTAGACTACAAATCTTTCTTAGTTTTCTTTACAAAGAAAACCCTTGTGTTACTTTAGAAAATAATAATATTACAAGGAAAAGTTTTGTATATTTACAAAAGTTTGCACAACTACAAAAAAATGATTTGATGATATTATAAAGAAAATCTTTGTACTTTTACAAGGATTCGTAAATTTACAAAGAAAATCTCTGTAAATTTGTCAAACTTTTAGAGTGTGATTGAGATGTTCATTATTGTTTTCAATTCATGATCATAAATAGAGTTAAAGTTTCCATACTAAACAAATTTGATCGCAGCATGTATGTATGAAGGGTCGTAGCACTTATTTATCGTTAAAGGAACTGAGGAATACACATATTTCTACAGCTACATTGCAAAGACGTCTCTTGTAAGCCAACAAGCCAAAAATTTAAATGAGAAGCCTTTGTACAGAAGGTGTACATATTCTTACACGCAGTTGTGTGTACGTGAATTCTCAGACCCATTCAACTGAGCCAATAATAAATCTGCTCTTGCACCAATAAATGTTTGTGTGTAGCCAGCTAAGTCGTGCTAGGAACAGTTATACTAATCAAATACACTATAAATAAACTACGGATGGCACAATGTAAAATTAAAGCAAATGTAAATTCGTGTCACATTTGCTATTGGCTCGAAACTTATTGACACATGTTATAAAGACGTCGAGCGAATAATAAATGAGTAACTTAGATGCATGGCCACTTAACCTAGTATCGCTGCATAAATAGATCCAGTGATTTTTGGTGAAAATAATTCTTCAACAATTTGTTAGAATGCCTTATGTGTATGTATGTATCTCTGCTTCATGGCCAGTGATTGGAAGTTGTTAACTTTCGCCGTCTCGAGGTCCTACCCGCAAATCATGGACGTGTGGTGTCGTGGTAACATTGTTCTGGTTGGTACAGTCAAATGAACCACGCCTCTGCCCCGTCATATTCTGCCAATAACCACGAACCAGAGTTGCAGGTGTGCACGTAAGACATTGAAACAAGTTGTTGCAAAATTCTTTTCACCAGAAATCACTGGCTCTTTGTATCAATGAGCAACCAATAAGCAGCTGTTGTCTTCTTCGGTACACAGATATTAGTCTACAGATCAGAGAACACGCCAATATTTCCGCTCTCTGCTATAGGCTGGTCAGACTAAACTGAGCATTGCTTACAATTTGCTGTGAGCCATTATGCCTCTATCTTTACTATTTTGAATACGAAAACTTCCATGCAACAATAAGCTGGTATAAACATCCTACAACTCTCAGAACTTTTGTTATACTGTATATCTCCAACAAATACGTCTTTTTTTATTATTTAAAGTGTGGGGCAGTGCTTACTTTAAAGTGAACCACCTATACTTACGTTGCCACAAATTCCCGCGATATTCCACAAACTCTAAATGTAACGGAATACTGGGTGTCTGCTCGGTCCTTTATATATGCAACGGAATTTTCCAGTATAGAATTAATAGTCAAGTGGCGGTTTTCACATACTGGAGAGCGACATTAAAATAGGCTACATTAAAAAGCAGGACGTCAAAGTCCGGCACGAACAAAAATATCCTCAAGTTCTATTCGTAGGAAAATTAAATTTAAAAATGTTGCACGGTTATTAAATGACAGATACACGACTGAAGTTCTACACAACGTTTGGCTGCTTTCAGCAAATGAGGCTCTTAACGGTCTTGTCAGTCTCAAATTTATATTTTGCATTTGTTTCACGTAAGGTTCCATACTTGTAGACATTACTTGTGACTTTGCCACACTTGTAAGAAAATTATATCACGTAATTTATTTTACATAACGACATGAGACTTTAAAATCACTATTTAACTGTTTTCGGTTCACAAAAATAAGAAAGACTATCTAGCATATAAAACTAAACAAATAAGTTCATTTACAAAAATATCTCTAAATTATAGGAGAAAATGTTATCGCAGTTAAAATGGTATAAAACGCACAGTTTTGTAACCTTTTGATTTCTGACTTTTCCTTTTATCATACTATTCAATAATTTTTGCTACAAATTGTAGCAATTTATTAAGACTATTCCTCGACAGTCACTCTCGTTTATATTAAATACATGTTTTGATGCTGTATAACTGCACATAAAAATATCTATATAACTGCTACTTTGCCGTCACAGGGAAAAAACTATGCAGTTAAAAATGTTTTTATTCGTCAGAAGAAAACCACTACAGATACGCCTATTGTTCACAAGTTGAAGTAGTTATAACGAATAACAGTGACTTTTCTGGCTAGCAACATCATTGACGGCGTAAATTGAGAGGCATCTCGTTAAGTTTATGTAGGCTAGAATCCGCGCTCCTATACACAACCTAGTTTCGGCTGTTCGATCACTGACATTTATTTCAAAAATACAAACAAAATATTCTATTCTGTTTTTTATGCATATCTTGACGTTGGCCGTGACATTGTTCTTTAGTGTGGATTATTTAATTTTTGTAAGTCCTTTGGTTTTCATTTCCTGTATAAAACCGTTTTATCGAAATTTGGGCTTTGACATACCGTTATACAAAACTATGAAAACTAGACAATTTTCTTTAGAGTAAAAAATAGTCATCGTGTAAATGTCTACAAACAACAATATCTCGTACAAATATAACAAATACTAAAGACATTACAAATTTGCATCAACGGACACCCCCCCCCCTTTTTTTTTCACCTCATCAAAATAAGCTGGCTTCAAGAATTTTTTTCTAGTTTTTAAGCCATGTCCAAGTTTAAAGTCACTGCTTTCGAGAAACCCGAACAGGGCCCACTAGGCAAACATAATTTGGCATTTGTGTTTTAATATATAGCCTATGCCTATGGATACAACCCATTTATAGTTCAATTAAATATGAGCCGGCAGCCATTTAGAAATTTTATTTTGATAAATACGCCTACTCGTAAAACAATTTCTAATGAGAAAATCGGTAATCTCACTGATAGTACGTGCATTCACAGTCAAAACCTTGCGCGAGGCCATGAATCTATATTTCATGAAAGCCCACGGAAAAAAAACTGTTGAAGGAAGAGTACCAACGTTTCAACACGAAACAGTAAATATTTTGCAATAATTTGCGTACATCTTGAGGAGTGTCACTAGACTAGGCGAACACATCATCGTCTTCCTAAAAAAATATCAACGATTTTCCTGTTACATTGACAAGTCAGTGAATGTTATAAATGCTCTTTGAACGATTCTTGCCAGAGGCTAATATTATAAACTGAACCGATTTTACGTACGAACGCCGTTGAGAGAAAATGTTGCCGAGTAGCAGGAAACATCATAAAAATCCACTATCAGCTGTTATCAACAGTAACATACAATTTCGCAAAATAAAAAAATAGTCTTATACAAAGAACGACACAAAAATGGAACCTTAAGACTAATTGTCTCTTCATTCTGAATACGCAGACTATATTCCCTTCCGTATATGAAGTTACTTGTTTTTTGACAACAGCAAATACTGTATTTTTTTTACTATGCGATCTATTGTGATATGGCACGTTCGTCCATAGTTACGGATAATTTAAGAAGTTTGCAAACTCTGGAGATTTCACTCACATTTTCAAATTTGATAAGATAATATTGCTTGGTAAATGAAGCCGTCTTTCCATTTAGTTTCAGCACTGATGTCATAATGACGAAAGGCTAGTAGAATGCTGAGTGAACATAAGATAATATTACTGAATAACTGACACGTAAGTCTATTTGCTCCCCTCAGTTTGCTTATGGCACATTTGAGTACTACGCAGACACTGCTAACAAAACAAATACTGGGATTCACGTTATTGGTACCACTGATGTTTACTGCCGGCACGTACACACGATGAGTCATAACAAAATAAGTTAATTTATCTTGATGAAAGCAAAGTCGATAATGAATTGTAAATTTGTCCATAAAGTGGATGAAGTGCTAGTAATACCGCACTGGAAATACACTTAAATTTATATTTCTTTGAATCAAGTAAAATTTTATTTTATTTTTATTTTTTGAACACTATTCAGAGTGGACGGCCTCCGTAATGTAGTATATTAGGCGTTGGCCTACGGTGCGCGAGGTCCTGGGTTCCAATCCTAGCTCGTGCACGTATGTTATGTTGTCCCTTCACGTTACATCACTCTTAAGACCTTGTTGTTGAACGGTTTGAACGGTCTTAAAACCCTCTCACCTCGCTATTCAGAGTGACGTTGCGTAATATCAATCGACTTTCAACTTTAAATTTAACAAAATTACATGTACAAGTCGAGCTTTGGGGCGCATAACTCCCTCTGTCTTCCATTTATACGTAATAACCGTAAGTACGTTTTCGACGCGTACATTCTTATAAACTATCATAGATTAAAATAAAAATACTGCTAAGCTAAAAACACGCTGTTGACTATTGTCAATCATATACGAAAAAACAAACGATTATACGCAAAATGGTCTTCTTTGAATTCCGTTGATTTATAACTTTAAGAATATTCGTCGTTGAAAATACATTAATTTATATTTTTTCTTGCCACCGTTAAGAGGAAGCTTAACAGAAAATTTTTATTCTATTAAAAATTTTTTTAATTTGTAAGAGACATGGTTTGTTTTGTAGACATACAATATGACTATTTTTTAATATATTACAAATTTTTTACCTTTAATAGTTTTTATTATGACATATCAAAGTCCAAATTTGCATAAAACGGTTTTATGCTTCAAAGGAAAACCAACCGACTTACCGGAACTGGAAAAAATACATACTGTATAACAATGTTGTAGATTACAAGGTCTCTTGTATAAAAACCTAAAAATAAAATATTTTTGTATTAAAAAATGCTAAAATTTGAAATAAAAAATTGTAAAAATTCAAGAACTTTTTAAAATTACAAAAATATGTTATTTTTTGTTTTTGTATAGGAAATCTTTTAGCCTACAACATCGTCATCCAGTGTGTATTTTTTTTTTCAGTTCGGTAAGTCAGTTAGTTTTTCTTTGAACAATAAAACAGTTTTTCGCAAATTTGAACTTTGATATGCCATTATAAAAAAAAACTGCGGTAGCTAAAAAAATCTCATTTAAGTAAAAGTAGTCACAACATGTGTCCACAAAACAAACCATATCATGCACAAATATAAAAAAATTTAAAACATTACGAATTTAGGCCAAGCGGCCCTTTAAGTGCGGTAACATAACACACATAATACGTTTTTGAAAACACTAAATCAATCACATCGTTTCTGTATAATCACGTTAACACAATGACACGTTATTTCTCTGGAAAATCACAAAAAAAAATTTAAAAACAGCCAAAACTTTCTGAAATTAAGTGTCATACAAAACAGAATGAAACTAATAGCCCAATTTATATTAAGACGGGTTAAGCCTACGCTATTTTGCAATATTACCAGAAAAGCCACAAATGAAACAAAACTAAAATTTTTCTTGCTACTGTTAATAGTTTAAATATAAAATCTTTTCTGTTACAAGATTTCAATAAAGACTTTGAAAGAGCAAATAGGCTATTATATTTTTCCTTTAAATTATCTTCCTTTATATAAATACTTTCTAGTATTTGTACGGTCGAAGAAAAATTCACACATGATCATAGGTACAACACAATCGAATTTTCCTGAATATTACTGCGTGTTCATTACCTAACCATTAACAGAATTTTCTTTGGTGTATATAAATAATTTCCTATCCTGGTTAATATTCTGCACAGTGGCATTCAGAATAGTAAACGTACATTCTGAAGAAATTAACTGAACTTAATTCTTGTAGCTATCGCAAAATTTAAGAAACAAAAGACACGTTATTTATGTCGCTAAGTTTCCTGGGACCAACGGTAAAAGTAACTGAAGTTTGTAAATATCAGTCTAATTTTGTAACTTAATAATACACTGATTCAACATCGTATTATGCCACAACACTATGTGTCTAAGCAATTTTTAGTGTAAATGTGTAGGCCCTAACTGAATAAAATATTTGAATTTCACAATTTAGACTGAAACATTAAATTGCACAGAAAAAAAAACATTTTCTCGATGAAGTGTTATGCAATAATAAATTACACAGTGATAACTTTAATGTGTGTTGCGTTCCCACAGAAGCCTTTGTCAAGTTTTAAGCCACAAATTATTTTCCAATTTGATTAGAAAATACAATACAAAATAGAGCCTTCAGTGAGGTCCGGAGATACTTTTGATTAAAAATGTTGGCTAACACAGAAGGTTGGGGGCTGGTATACAAAAATGTACTTGGTGCTAAATATTACACGCACTGAGTACGCATATTTGGTAATATCGTGGTTGGAAACTGCTAGGTAATGAAATAATTTAATACCACATAATCAAAACAGAAAAAAAAAAAACTTGTAGCGGTCCATCATTTTAAAATATTAAACTTATAAAATTAAAATTTTAGCGAAAACAATATCTAATTATTAATTACAACAGCAAATAATGTAGTTTTATATATATATATATATATATATATATATATATATATATATATATATATATATGTAAAACATGACGTTTTAAAGTTCAAACGTTGTCGTGCCATACACAAATCAAAATATTAGTGCGCTTTAAAATTTACTTTCAAGTGCGAGAAAATAAAAATAAAAATATTAAAAATATGGCCTATATTAAATTTACTAACTGTGTAATGAATTGTACAGAAAACTATTTAAATATATCACAGTTATATTCTGAGAAAACTAGAAGACGAGGAATAAAAAACTAACTAATGAATGGAAATGCCCTTACAAAATAACTTACTTATCAAAATATTCGTAAACATCACGCTAAAAATTCTGTGCATTTAATGTATATGTAATTTTACTATATTCTTTAGATTATTTCTAAACAAATTAACAATATTCGAAAAAGTAAAGCACTAATGGGCAAGTGAATGTATGTAATAGTTACATGGTGCTGTAAACTTGCATTTCCTTGTTATTCTCTTACTTAGGCGTAGACTTACATTAGTTTTCAAAAAGCTTCGTGTTTGAGTAAGTTATATAAATGTTTCTATGTGTAACATAACTTATAATCAGAAGTGGAACTAACAGTTGTATGTAACATGCAAAACATTTATGACTACCTACGAACAGTTGAAAATTATCTTTGAAATATAATAACAGATTTAATATTGCCCTATTGCAAAATGTTTTAGATAAAGTATATTTTCGTTAGGTAATAAATTTTCATAAGAGTGTAAAGAGCGATCCTTCTCATAGTTCGAAAGATTCACAATAAAATGTGAGTACATGTATAAATTGTCATCAAACGACGACAGTACTACCTGAACGGGTCTGTACATCAAGACGTCAAAGAATCGCTGTTTTCGGGGACTGTCGGTGGCTTTTGGCAGTAAAAAATTTAACCGGATTCGAAAACGAAATATAAGAACTTGCAATATAAAAGAAATTAATTTATCCGCTTATATCTTAACACGTCACTAAACGAACGAAAATAAATTGCTACTTAAATGTAATATTCATCTTATACTTTACACCAATGCACTACGAATACACTTATAAAATTTTCGTCTGACTTCTTTAAAGTAGAATTTAAAATGTAGAGGTATTTTAACACGTAATATTTGATATTTTATAAAGTACTTCATAATACCTACTAGCCTATATGAAAGTAGTAATGAAATAATATTATTCCTACGAGATCGCCAACGTTTACTAGGCTAACACGTAACTTAGAAGCGTCCTCACGCACCGAGTACAGAATAGCCTACGCCTATAATTATATATATATATATATATATATATATATATATCAACCACACTATGGTTTTACTGATTACTCAAATAAGTGTTTCGCGAACTATCACTTGACATGATTTATTTTGTTTTATTTTTACAGATATACCATTTTTATTATATGGCAAAGTTTATTTTAACCTTTATTAAAAAAATTTTTACAGATACTTTTAAAGTCTGTTTAACATTTTACGTAGTGCTTCAAAAGCTACCGCCGTAATCTCCCAGGTAATTTACTGCATGCGAGCAGTTAAACGGAACCACTAGCGACAATAACTGCCGTTTATGGTGGGCTATGTTGCCTTATGTTGTCTGCTGGGTATAGTAAACAAACATTCTGGTCGTTGAAATGTGATTGTATTCATTATATGGACAGTTTTAGATAAACTCAAAATATTGTATACAAATTAACATGTATTTTATCGCACGTAATACTGTTTTTTTTTTTTTTTTTTTTTTTTTTTTTTTTTTTTTTTTTTTTTTTTTTTTTTTTTTTTTTTTTTTTTTTTTTTTTTTTTTTTTTTTTTTTAGGTGCTAGTTCCCTATTTTAACTCCTAAACATGTCTGGAATATATCTCTCCTGTTTGGCTGTTGTTGTCGGTCCCAATATGTATGACGATGTTTGCCCCATTTGATTTCAACTGTGAGAATTCTTCTGGGCAGCTGTGAACCATTCGAAAATACGAAAACGGGATATTAGAAATCTTCGCCAGCCAGTCAAGTTAGTAAGACGCCGAAGAGTTTTAGAATGCATTATAGCACGAAATATTTCAACGATATGTATATATATATATATATATATATATATGTGTGTGTGTATATATATAGGCCTATATATATATATATATATATATATATATTTAGGCCTGCCACCATCGTTGTTTAGGTTCATCTTGAACATTGCCAGCATTTTGTTGTCGCAAAAGACAACAGTTGACAAAACAGCACCGGTTCCAAAAACTCTCAATTTAGAGAATAAATTATTGTACGGGCCTTTAGTTTCCTGTATAAAGTATGTCACTCTTTCTAAATGCCTTTATTTTTACTGGCTTAATTGTTCACTGTTCATAAGTTCTCGAACAGGCACGGGTATTAGAGACACTGGAAGAATGTGAAAATATTTAAAGTCAACATAGTCTCCAATAAACTGTAGTAGACCTACATCAATTCTGCTATTATTGGATGGTACAATTTGTAATACATATAAACAGTTTCTTGACAACCCACACAAGTTCTGTATTAAAGTTGGTCTAGCTTGGACTATTGAAGAGCGAAACAGTGTTTGAAATAAACGATAGTTAGAGACATGCAAATTTCGCGTTATTTTCTGACAACGGACTAGACTGCAAGCTATTGTTTACTTGCTATGACGTCATCCATTGGCATATAGTGTCGAGGATTGTAGCGGGGAACACTTTAAGCCAATAATTGTAAGCTCCTCGGTAGAATGGCCAGTCGCATGTAAAGCAGTCAGATACGTATATTACATCACATACATACTAGTGAGCAATGAAATAATAGATTGTGCACGGTGTACTAAGGTCGTGTGTGTGACATTATCCGGAAATTTGCATTAGTGTAAATCGCTATAAGAGAACCGGAGAAGTTAATATTTCAGTTTTTAAATTGAGCTGCAGTTGATTTAAAACCTACACGTCTGGTGAATTTATCAGGAGGTTATCGTCATCATGGTAGGTATTTAAAGTACCCTACTTGCTAACTGATCCATGTAAAATAACAACTTACACAGTAAAAAAATATGTACTGTTACAAAACAATTCTGAGGAAATTAGTTTCCCAAAATCTTTTTGTGAGTTTGTAGAAAATATTATAAACTTTTCAGGAAATGCTTGTAAATATACAAATACACCTGTATATTTACTAACATTGCTGTATATTTACAAATAATCATTGTAAATTTACAAACTCTTGTAACTTTTATCACAATTGTTTGAAGTGTCAGGTAAAATTCATTGGCAACCAGATTCAAAGGAAATTATTATTGGTAAAAATATGAGGTATTTTATGACATGTGACAAGAAGTTGAAGGCTATTTTGTTTTATATCGAACACTGTTCATAAAAATATATCCCACTAGTGCCCATAGATATTGGGAAAATTTAGACCACTTTAATGACCTGCAACATTCTTTTCTTGGTGCTTAGACTTATAAACAGTAAAAAATTGTAAACTAATGACAAAGCAGTTATCAGTCACGGTACCACGACAAAAATATCGCAGGTAATTTAAGTGGCCAAAATTTTCCGAACACCTATGGGGGCTAGAGAGATATATTTTTATGAGCAGAGGGTTTGATGTCAAAAACAAAATAACCTTCAACGACCTGTTACATTTGTACAGAATAATTCGTGATTTTACAAAAAAAAAAATTTAATAAATCTCAAAAACAAGTTGCCAAAAAATGTTTGTGACACTACAAGCAATTGTTGTAAAATTTAAGCACAATAATTTAATTTTAAATGTACAACTATAATTTGTGAGTGTACAAAGACGTTAGTAGGCTTAAATATACGTATGTATTTGTATATTTACTAGCATTTCCTGGAAAGTTCACAATATTTTTCTAAACCTACAAAGATTTTTTGGTAACTAGTTCACAAGGAATTATTTTGCGAAAGTACAATTTTTTTTACTGTGCAAAAGTTCTGATACTAGTTCACAGGATTTTCTTTGTAAAAGTAGGAACTTTTTTTTTACTGTGTAGACTAATCGGCTGTGTTAATCAAGGCAAGCTAGTCTAGATATTAAACCACATGGCTGAAGAAATACACCACTAAAATGCAGGTTCTATATAGTTAAAGCGTAAAATTTAATGACACTATGTATTTTGCCGTAAGTTTTATATTTACCTACTCCCGAATGGCATGTGATGTGGTTTAACTGTTCAGTGGTTGTGTGCCAAGTCTTTCATTGGTCCAGTATGACATACTGTATATAATGAAATAAGGGCCTAACGAGTGTCCAGTAGCAAAGGATAGGGCCTTGAACTTTTCGCGAAAATAGTTTAGCCCCAGTTTGTTTCAGTACCTTACGTGGGCTCTGCAATTCTGATTCATGGTCAGCGATTGGATGTTAACTGTCACGTGTCTTGAGGTTATATCCATAAATCACAGACGCATGGTGTTGCAGTAACCTTATTGTGATTGGCTCAGTCAAATGAGAGACGTGACTTCACACAGACACGCTGCCAATAACCATGAAGCACAGCTGTAGATGTACGACTAAGGCACTGAAAAACACTGGGAGGAAATTATTTTCGCGAAATGTTCACGGACCTAGCAAAGGATCATAGTCCACTGTGATAAACCATTGTCCTTAGTTATTGACTTGCGACATGTCATAATTTGAGATGATGGTTTATCGCGGGAAAACTTGACTATTTGCTAGACTTCAACATACGCTCAGCTTATTAAAAGATAACTGGCTTTCGCTTGTATGTGGAGCTGTTGCTTCAATTTGACTAAGCCAATAAGAATCCTGCTATTGTAATATTTGATGCCTGTTATTGGTCTGCAGACAGGTACGGTGTGTCAGTGGTTTCAAGGCTATGTTGGTGCAAAAAATTTTCGCGATACACCATCATCTCTAGTCATAATATGACTGGATTTAGTTGCTTGGACATACTCCACTGCGAAACGAATGACTGTCAAAGAAAACTAAACAAACAATAGAAAACCACAAATAAGCAGAGTATACTTTAGCCAACGGGCTATTACTTGTTTAGTTTTCTTTGACAGTCATTCATTTCGCAATGGAGTGTGGCCAAGCAACTAAATACAGTCATGCACTCCCATTGCACAGTTCTTTCAAAGATCATATGTCATAATATGATTCCAAAATTTTCTCGACCAATCTCCCAAACCCCCTCCCCCTTCCCCTATCGAAAACTCTTCCGGGGTAGCTCGATAAACTGTTAGGCCACAAATAAACACGGAATCTTCGCAATACCAAACATTTCTTTTAAATTAAAATTTCTGTTTTGTTTTGAAAACAAAATTACAAGTAAGTTATTATTATAAATTATAAAATTATCTGATTTTATTCCACGCAATCATAAGCTACATTTGGTGTTTTTTAATTGCATGACTTTAATGTTAGCAACAAACACAGAAATCCTTCAAAAATAAACACGTGTAAAAATGCTAACATATTTTTTTTCAAAGCTTCGTAGACCCAGTATTGGTACCGAAACAATAACTACGCACAATTATTGCGCATGTCATATGCTAACCGAGAGATAATGACCTGATCTCTACATGTACTTACTACGCCTATGGCTATGGATTCTGCATGTTTCGAAAAGACGATTGAGCCAATTAATGAAATAACAGTAAAAGTAGATACTGCGAAGTAGGAATATTTCAAATGATTTTAAGATATAGACCCTACGCTTGTTTTTTTTTTTTTTTACTTAGCCCATCCTACAGTAAAAAAATGTAAATTGCTTTCCAAAAAAAAGTTTGTAAGTTTACAAAAGTATTGTAAACTTTACAGGAAATACCTGTAAGTATATACAAATATGTTTGTACTCTTACACACATTTGTGTATATTTACAATAACAATTATATGCTACAGTTAGAAGTAAAATCTTCATTCATTTTGCTACAAGAGTTTGGAGTAGGGCCTATTACAATTTTTTTCCCAACCAGTTTACAAGAATTTTTTTGTAAATGTATGAAATGTATTTAAAATATATCCCACTAGTCCTGACAGGCATTTGTAAAATTTCAACCACCGACAATCTCTTTGTAATGCATAGGCTGATAAATTTTCTCACATTAGTTAAGGCCTACCTATGTCTTTTTCTACATATATGGGCCACATGATTATAAATGAAACTAATGCCAGTGTTATTATGCAGAGATGTAGTAAAGTTTTAATTAAATTATTACTCTGAAATAGGCCTACTCTTAAGGCGACGACTCCTGCTTTAGGTAGGGCCTACCTATGCTATTTTTGAGAGTAGCCTATTATTTTTTAAACCTTAAAAGGGAATACATATATTTCGCAAAAGAACCTAGTACGAATGGTCAATATTGTTAATTGTTTTTTTGGACTTAGGGCTATTTGTTTTTTTAAAAAAAATGGTTACATAAGTAGAATAATCAATTATAACGCACATGCATGACGGCTTTGAGACGTATGAACTCTACAAGGATTTACAAATAAGTTAACAGTTGGAGAAGCATGCATTAATATATGCCACGTTCATGTAACGATGGCGAGAGATCCAGATCAAACGACTCAAGCTTTACAACAAGCCTGACTCGAAATTTATACGTAACCTTCAGGTCATATGGTTTATCACGAGAAAGGTAATTATAGTTTCCTATGGCGAGTGGTAACAATCAAGTTTCGATGTAAATATGTCCCCATTTGACTTTGCCACTTCAAGTATGCTAATACTGAACATGTAGTGTTTAGTCTGTGAACAGTGTCATCGTACAACAATCTGCACCAAACGTCTTCCCTATTTGCCGCTCACTGACAGTTAGTGGAAAGCCGCGGTATTGGTGTGGCAGCCCTGCGTGCGAACAAGGCAATACAGTTCCCTACCCTGAGTCGTCGACATGCGGACGACTGAGGAGGAAACTATAGCCGCGGTACAGCGTAAATGTTCTGGTATAGACCAACTGGCTTATATATAACGCCAGTATAATTTGACAGCTATATTCAGGCAATAACTGTTGATATTTTGTAATGTGTGTCACAACGCAAGACAAAATGCACAGTACAAACGGCGAATTAAAATTTCAGGTTTGTTTTAGAACTGTAAGTGTCGACAGACATAGTATCATACAACTACATCGCTTATAAGAACTTTCAGATTTTACTGAAGTTATGCGAAACAGATTGTAACAGACTATGACCTAGGTATTCTGCAATATTTCTACAGGCTATCTGAAGTTACAGCTTTCCACATTATAAACGGTGGCCGTGACTGTAGCCGTTAGGTTATACAGTCATAATGCATATTTGTCTCTGTAGACCATTTCATATGCCTGCTAATAAGCGATCACTAATTTAGGTGAAAATATTTCTGGATGGCACGAGATTGTTTCAGTCTTACGTGCACATCTGAAGCTTTGCTTCATGGTAATTGGCATCGTGTCTATGAGCAGCGACGTCTATCATTTGACTCAGCCAATCACTATAAGGTTTTTGCGACACCATACTTCTGTTATTTGTTAGCTGAACCTCGAGACATGTGATACTAGAACACCCACACATTCACTATGAAGCAGAACAAACCGGGCCAAAATTATTTTCGCGAAAAGTTCGTAGCCCTAGTTATTAGTAACATGTCACGTACTGAGGACTCACCATAGCTGTTTGTAGTAGAAGCCCGTGGTGTTTCCTATATGGCAACCATGCCAGGAACGGTACATTTAATAGCGCTCTGAGCTATGGCTTTCCTTGATTCGTTTGTCTGTCCTACATTCCATCGAACGATTGAAAGTCACTGTCTTTGGCGTGTTCAAAGAGATTTATAACGACCATAATTGGCAGTAAGCCGCGGCCTTGAACAGCTATACCGGTAACTTTTAGGTTTGCTATGAAAATAACTAGACCTAGTTAACGTCCGCCCGCCACAGTTCAAAAATAAATACACAAAATAAGGTCATTTCAAGAACACACATTTATACGAGTTTATTATCCCACAGCGTGTAATGGTAGTCGAAAAATAATAAGCCGCAAAGCTTACAATAATAACTCATAAACCTAGCAACTGTCTTAGGGGTGTCCACGTGGCAAAAATGCATAATTGTATATTTGTACGACATAGTGTTCGTTTTATATACCTACGTTACTTATGACTACATTTTCCGTTTGGGAATCTTTTTAACTCACACTTTCTTCCCATAGAGGCATGGCAAAGCCAAAATTTACAAGTTACGGAAACATGCTAGTAACAAAAACCTACTGTCGTATGCGAATAAAATAATTTACACTCAAGTTATATAGTATATGGGTTATATGCTAAACTATTTAAAATAACGCAATGCAATTATTTTGTATAGGCCTATAAGTAATTTCAAAATTCTAAAACTAACAACAATTGTTTTATTTATGGACATTTTAAAAAATACAAAGGGACTTTGCTGTGCGCTTTCAAATATTTTAATATATGACCCATACCATCTAATTGCAGTGTAAATTATGTCATTCGAGTAAGTCAGTCCTGTTTTGTTACTAGCATGTTCCCGTAACTTGCAAATTTTCACTTTGACATGCCTCTGTGGGGATACTATTAGAGTTAACAAAGTTGTAAAAGTGGGGCATGTAGTCACAAGTAACGTCTATTGGATTATTTAATTTTTAGATTTTTTTTAGTTGCAATTCTGAGAAGAAAAACGTTATATTTGCTATTATGTCGTGGATTCTATTTAGGGCCTACCTCGCTACAGTGCAAGCATCGTAGTTGAAGTGTTGCCGTGTATTCAGGCCACAATCAGTTCAGCAGATAAATTAAGAATATAAAGTAATATCTGTAGCCTACTGATTGCGCCCCACATATTGGTTATAATTTCAACCGAGATGCTTGTACTGTAACGCAAAGTAAATATAATTCACGTTATAATAGAACATTTTACATTTTTCTTCTCAGAAATTCGAAAATATGAAGAATAAAATAAAGGAATAATGCGACTGGTGTGGAGTGTTGAATACGAGCGTCACAGGAAAAACCAGATGTACCTACAATAATAAGAGAGATATGTAATGTATTATCTGTTTTAAAATTAATATATAGGAGTATTAGAACTTCACACTCGAACATTTCACTTCATCAGACACACTTAAAAAATAACATCTGAATGTAACTAAATACGTCAATATACAGTATCACATCAACACGCGGTGCACCAGTTTTTTTTATGTAAACATTTTTTTTATGTTGTAGAAAATAACAATGTGAAACTTGAACCCTACACTGTCATCCCGCTTCCAAAATTACAATAAGATATTTCGAGAATAATGGGACGAATTTATGCAGGACAATTACAGACATGTATCCTACGTCGTATATAGGCTATACAGACAGGGTTGTCTAATCATAGGAGTCATCATAAGCGCATATCTTTGATCATTTTCGTGCCTATGTTCGTTATAATCACACGCGTGCAGTGTTGGTATTTTATTTGGTTCTTTCGTAAGTTACTTTTACTGTAACCACAAAAACCAAATCTACAATTGGCTTGTTTTTCAATTGTTTCTCATCAAATACTGCCACATAAATATAGGCACAATCTGTGTGGTTTCTATTTGTGTTAGATTCGCTCGCCGTCTTTGTATTTCCGCATCTCTGCTGATTTCAATTGTCAGAAACAATAGCTTTAAAATAACCTGATTCGTATAAAGACAACATATTTGAACACGGGTGTTAGGCGTGAACGTCTGCTATTAAGTGTTACTATATCGCAACTACGACCAGGCAATCAGCCTTCACTGATATCAACATTTGTCGCATGAACCATAGTTACGATAAAATAAGGAGAAAAATAATGTTTATCTGTGGCTATCAGACAGACACACGCATAGACAAAAGTTGCAAAACACTTTTGTAGGTTTACAGGTTAGGCCTACTTTTTTAGAAAACAATTATGCCGAACTGAAATTACTCAATTATCGTCAGAGCAGGCCTATAAAAGTTAAGGAGAAATATAACGGGATAATAAAATTGTAACTTATTTGTTTTATGTCGAACACAACTTTAATATTCATTCATATCGCAATTCGTTTTCGTGACCATGGAAAAAAAATGTTTAATTACTTTAGATGTTCGCGAAATTCCTCAACGGCGCTTGACAAAAATATTTCGACCTCCAGTTTCGAGACTTTTAAAGAGAAAGCATTTTATTTACAGTGTAAATTAAAGTAATACACGCATAAGATATAGACGTGATGTTGTCTCTGATTACGTGACTGCAGACACGGACCCTACAACACAGCAATTAGTCTTCTAAAGAACGACCATTATTTGGTGCCGCGCCATTAACGGTCTATATAAAATAAACAATAAATATATAGGCCTACGCTATTTACGGAATTTTCATCACTGCAAGAACAACGCCAATAAAAGCAGAAACCATGGCTGGTTGTTGACACTGCTATGAGAACTATGGTTGTATTTATCTCAGCATAGAAAACATAGTGAAACTCTTATAACGACGCCGAAGAAAGGGGAATTTAAACGAGATGAAGGTCACAACAAAATGATAACAAAGAGGGAGGGTGACAGGATGTGACAGGAGGTGGCTATGTCATGTCACCTACCTCGAAGGTAAACAAGTATTTAATGTTCTTAGAAGTCGCAATACAGGTGTTGAACCGTTGTCATTAGTAACAAGCGATAGGCTATTAGTCATAAAGCTGAAATGGCATGTCGAACTACAAATATATGCTACGCTGCGTATCTTTGCCTGCGTTAATTGAAGGGTGCAGTTCTGCAGTATATATGTGAACTTACCACGATTTGCAACGATTCTCATTCAATTTAATACACTATTGTACTGGAAAGTAGCAATATGGCGGACACACCATCGCGCAAAAACGGCCTAAATCCATAATTTTCACGCACGTCATAAAATACTATACCATTAGTCAGCCGAAAATGTTGCGAATTCATTCGATGAGAAGCTAGGTCTTAAACTCTTGTACACGTCAGTTACTATCGCGATTGTGTCACTGTTATTGCAAATATTCCCTGAACCATGTATGAGAACACTCATTGACTCCCGCGCTACCTTGTCACATGTACAACTGTCCACTCACTGGAGGAACAGCCAATGAGTTAGTAGCTGAGGAGATAGCCTACTTTACACCGGAGCCTAGCCGGCTGGTCGTTGAACGCGTGTAATTTCCTCGTCGCTACATATAGGCTACACTCTAAATCTGAATTAGTGAATATTCACTGATTCACGCCAATGGATGGAGCAGGTACAACAAATTGAATCAGCGAGAGAAAACCGTGAACTCTGTGACTATTCACTGATTACGATAAAGAGTGTCAACATTCCACAAGTTAGTTAATGAATGTCCACAGATTTTCCAGTAACTTTTCACTGATCCGGTAAGTGGAAATTGTTCTTTGAAAACAATTGGAAGAAACTGTGAATATTCACTGATTCACTTGTGAGATGTTGGCACTCTTAAAGGAAATCAATGAGTATTCACTAATTAAACAGTGACTATTTTCACTTATTCAAATTGTTGGAAATGCTCCTTCCATCAGCGTGAACCAGCGAATATTAACTAATTCGTATTTAGAGTGTAGTGTATGGTGAATTGGGGCAGATTAGACTGGTGCAGCGCGGTTGTCGGCGACACTGGTGTGGTTGTCAAAGAAGAGGATGTCACGTACTTGCGAAGCGAGGGTCGTTGGCCGTGGCGCCGTACCATCCCGCCGCAGAGTTGCGCATGTCGCCGTAGTGCGTGGAGATGTCGGAGCCGTTGCAGTACTGCGGCGCCGTGGCGAACTGGTGATGGGCCGCCGCCACGTGCATGTAGGGGCTGGCCATGACTGCCGCCGTCCCCGGGCTGGCCGCCCCCGCCCCTGCACCGCCTCCTCCGCTACTAGCCGCGCTGCTGCTGCTGCCCCCGGTGGAACTACGGTAGGGCGAGGGTGGCTGGGCGGCGGCCGAGGACAACTCCAGCTTGCGGTAGGACTCCTCGATGGGGCTGAGTATGTCGGTGACGGAGAAGGGCGTGGTGTGAGGGTGATGCTTGGGGCTGAGAGACATGGCGAGGTCGGCGCCATTCAGCTCGGGCAGCAGTCCGTGTGCCAGGGCGGCCGCCGCCGCAGCTGCCTCGTGCTGGTCGTGAGGAGTCAAGCTGGCGGCGGCCAGCAGGCTGAAGCCCGCAGCTGACGTGGGCACTCCGCCCAGCGCCGCGGAGGACATTGATACCACACTCCTCTCTCCACGGAGCCGCCTCTTCAAGTGCCAAGAGCCGGGCCACTCCAGCCTTCCCTCCCCTACATCACCCCTCCTCTGCTTCCCCTCCACTGCTGGGCGGGGCGCCGCCACAGCCAATACCACCGCCGCTCATGGCTGCCCTCCGCCACGCCCCCTCCAGCCCTGCCAGGTCTTCATACACTCGCCGCCCAGTGTCGTCAGTCGGCTCCACGCGAACAAGCCACGCACAGACCGTCTGTATTCCTTACTCAGTCTTATACTGCTTCCTGACGTTTAAATCTCTACCTTTAACTTGGCGGAACGCACTGGTAAATGGGTTAGCTTTTCAGAAAACCGCCGGTGGGTTTCATACGTGGTCCGAATTACATATGTATATCTTCAGTATTTTATAACCAATATTTTTTTGTAATTAAATGGCATTGTTTTTTTTCTGCAGGGAAAAATTTAAACAGTCCCAACCAACATCAAAACACATTGTAAGATAGCAGCAGAAGATTTTTTTTTGTATGGTAATCGTGAGCATTTTAAAATGTAGTATTCAGCAATACTTATTGCGAAATAGAGCTATGAAAACTGGTTTATCGGCATGTTATGTAGATTTTAAGAACACCTGTAACACACGATGAAGAAATTTAATGTATGCTAAGTTCACAAAGGTGTTTGCAAGTAGTTATAGTTTAAATTTTCTGATATGTTTGTGAATAAATGTAGCCCACCATTAAACACTGACCAAAATCGAACCAAAATTCTTTCTTCAGAGACATTTCTTGGTGGAGTTGCTACGATTTCTAAAAACACTTGAGTTAGTGAATATCATTGTGACTATTACATTTATTGAAATGTGGCATATTAATTGCACTGTTTTATATGTTCAACATGTTCGTAATTTCACATACTTACTGAAAATATTTTCCATATTGTTTTGTAGCTTCATCACTTTTCCTTTGGTGTGAAGTCACAGTAGGCCGCTACTATTAAAAAAAAACATTACAATTCTTAAAGCAAAGTAGTGGCGCTTGAACAGTCTTAAGGCGGTCGTCTAGAGTCAAGATTGGAATCTGTAAATACGCACTGATTTTCAGTTGTTTTTAGTAAGATACATTTTCCTAATGCAATTTTAAAGAACTAAATCAGTGAAAATAACTGGCAATTAGTTAATATTTACATAACTTATTCGCTTTACGGAATGTCTGCACTCTCACTAAAATACAATTCTGAGGTGACTTTAATTTTTTTTTTTGTGTTTTGCCAATAACGAGGTTTGTGTTAACACGTGTTTACAAAAACTTAAATAGTTCTGTAGGGTAAATATATTTTATACGATGTAGATATAGGCCTAGTCACAAAACATATAGCCTATATTTCTTATTACCACAAAAACTTCTTTTAACAACTTACCATCACAGGTCTAGGATAGTAGACTAAATTCCGTTATGAATATTGACACTTTTAATTTAACATTCAATTATATAAGACTATTTGAGTTCTTAACTCATTCGAATAGGAAAAAACACATTATATTCACGGGAACGTATAGGCCTACTGACTGTGTTTGAATTAGTGGCATTGGCGCTTGAAAAACAGAAAATTGTTAACTGTCTGGTACGTGGTAGACGTGATAATCTGTCGAAGTTACGTGTCCTGGCAACAATATTGGTAGCTGCAGATGCATTCATGACGCATTTGTGATGATTTTACAAGTTCACGCACGCACTTCCAGAATGCTCACTGCAGAACATGTTTTATGAAACACATATAGCCTACTCAGTGACGAAGAGAATTAATATAAAAACTTTACTTTATGACTTGTACTTATATTACTATTACTGATTTGGCCAATCGGTAGGTAGCCTACTTGCCTACACTGTAAATAAACTTACTAAATAGTAAAGAAGCAATTTAGGCCTACTCATACATTCTAAAATAATTTGTAAAGTTTAAGTTACAGAGATTTTCTGTGTAAAATCATTAGTTTGTAAAGTTGCAAAGATTAGTTTGTAACACTACAAAGGAATTCCTTCTACTTATTAAGCTCCTAACCTCAATTTTTCCCCCGTGAAAACGACCATTTCATTTTAGTTTCACATAATTTAGTAAATCTACAACAATTACCCTTGTAAAATTATTTGTTTATAATAGTACATGGTTTTTTCTCTCGTAAAAATACCCATGCAAAATTTGTAGTCTATCAAAATCACAGTTTCGCGGATATTACATAGTTATATAAAATCGCATATTTTTCTGGAATAAAGTGAATTTTCTTATTTAGTGCATGCTTTAAAATAGAAAAAAATACGATTATCACTGAACACAGGACATACTGTACATTGAACATATACGAATTAATTGAATCTCACAGCACGGAACACTAAAGAAATCTGAGTTCAAGAAAACTTTTTTAGTTCTGCACTAATGTTACGAAAATTACCAAACCACGTAAAGACAAAAATGTTGTATAGGTAGGCCTTGATCAACCCTATTTTTTTTTTTTGTGGTAGGTGGAAGACTTGCACACTTTCTCTCTCGTATATGACTTAGATATTGATAACACTAAACAGTATTTTTTTTGTATCCAAAACTTGTTTCAATTTCTTGTGAAAATACCCAAAAATAAAAGTTTCGTTAGTAGACTATTTAGACAACCAAATTTTTGTATATAACACAAAATTATTTGTTTGTGATCACAATATTTTAGTGGAGACAACAAAATGTTTTGTGACGACTAAAAATAATTATTTGGCTGTCTGAAACAAAATATTTTTCAGCTGCCAGAAAAAAAAATCCCTGCTGGAAATTCAGGGGCGGATAGGCTACAAGGGTTACACGTTACAATTAATGACTGTCACACTTTCCTACAAGGATTTAAATACAGAAAATAAGAGTTCCCTAATAGACTGCAAGAGCTTGGCAGGAAACCGAACTCGCAACCCATCGCTGTGTAATGCTCTAGCCGGCACAAGGAATAGTCGAGAAGTTCTATAATATACAGAACCTAGAAACTTGATAACAACATATTTTCTTCTCGTGTTATACATTTTTATCTAAAAATTTACAGTAGGCCTAATAGCTTGTAAAAATACAAGTAAGCCAGGCCAACTTCAAGAGGCCTATCATTGTAAAAAATAACTAATGTAAAATGTATAAGGAATAATTCTGAAATCTTTGCAAACTTCTAAAACTGTGCAAACATTTTTAACGATTTTCTTCGTAAGAATAGGCTACAGTTCTTGGGAAAACTTTGTAGTCTACCAAACTCACGGGTTTGTCGAAAATTAAGTTAGGATACACACAATTCACGTTCTCTGACATGCATTTCATTTATGGAAAAACTTTGATATCCATGTTGATTGCGTGCTTCAAAATTAAAAAAAAAAAAGTTATGTCATTGAACTATGCGTAGCATGTAAGCCAGCTTGGCCTAGGCGTAATACACGCAGTATATAAGCACAAGGACGCAGGTTTGAGTCATGGTGCGTCCACAAAGTTTATTCCTCAAAATATTTATATGACAAATTATTTGTTTAAATTTTGATAATTAAGTTCAATGGTATAGATCTGATCTTAATAAAATAACTACTATATTTGAAATTTCATTTCTTCTTGTTGCAAGTAATTATGCAACTCTAAAAGCCTTGTCATTTTATAAACATACCTGGTATTTGTATACAAAATCTACATGTGCAGTTTTACAAGGAATTTCTTTGTCAGCTGGATTTTAGAAGATTTTTGTTGTAAAAGTAAAAATAGAAAATAATAGAGTGTACATTCACTACTAATTTATGCAGACCACTTATATTTACAACAACGTTCGTGTACATTTCGTCTAGTTTTTCTATGTAGATTAGGCCTATCACTAAATTAACAAACTCAGATGCACGACTGTAATTCAAACCCGCGATATCGGTGACTGAAGGCTTATCTAACAAACTATAAACTAAATCATGTCTGTACATTAGTTCATGCCGTGCCAAATGCATGAAGTTTATACTGACATAAATTTTTTTAATTTTTAATCATTATTATTCGTTTTCTGTTGGAAATACTTTTTGTTAGGTTTTCTTCACCAGTATGAAGCAGTTTAAAATTCGTAGAAACATATTTGTTTTGTCACTTACCTCAGAAATAATAAAGTTTCCTCATAGAGACAGTGATTTACCGCGGGAAAAGTTGACTGTTTGCTAGGCTTCAATGTAATGTGTACATTTCTGACGCTTTTATTTCGTTACTGGCGAGTCCCTATTTGACTGGGCCAATGATAACTCTGGTGCACTACTACTGCACGTCTGTGATTCGTCTGTAAACAACTAGACTTGTGCTACGTAACCACTGACCAATCATACAAGGCTCAGGACGGTGGCCTTCATTGATTTACGTTGGCATTAAACATGCTCGAGGTTTTCCACCATCTCTGTGAAGTTGTGGATTCAAACCAAATATAACTAGGGACCGGAAAAATGTGGTGGTTCACTGACATGTAGGCTAGCCTGCAAGAACATATGTGACATCGTGCAGATAACAGCTGTTCATTGGCTGCTCTCTGACACAGGGCGTGCGCTCAGTTACATTGTTTGTTATTGCCTCAGCTAAGTTACTTTCAGGTGTCAAATGAGCCAATAGCCAGTCGCGAAAGTAACAGCAACGTATAGTTGTTGGAATTCTGGCTTGTGCCTGAAAGAAAACGCGAATTTTTCAGGTCTCTAAATATAACATTTTGTTGTGCCAATAAAATACACGTTTCTGCATTGCCAAGGAAACACTTAACCTTGAATCAACAGATACTGTATTTCCTCAAGTGAACTTTGAGCTCTGTAGAGTTGAATACATGCCTGTTTTAACCAAGAACACAAATTAATTTCGTACTACTGAGTTAGCCATTGCTGCTTCCTGCAACTGTATTTCGATGAGTAAGTCAGCACTGAAAGAAACATTTTGTAGAAAGTCTTCCCTGCAAAATTATTTTGTGCTAACCACAAAATAATTTTGTGGTGGCTACAATATTTTAGTGGTGTCATCGAAATGTTTTTGTGGTGACCACAAAATAAGTTTTGCAGGGTATATAACCACAAAATATTCTGTAGCAGTTACAATTATTTTTCCGTGAGTGTACGGCAGTTTCTGTTCTTATTTTCTTTTTTTTTTCTTTTACTCAGCTTTCTGCTGGTTTTCTCAGCAAAGCATATCCTTCTACCCAATTATTACCGTTCTGACCATTCCTTCATCAGCCTTTGGCCGAACGCCGCTTCTTATGGCCCACATAGTAAAATTTTGTTCTTTTAACAAACAAATTCCTTGATAAGTACTTCCCAAAACAATTATTTTAGTTTACAAAAAGGTTGTAAACTTGACATAAATGCTTGTAAATATACACATACGTCTGTATATTTACAAATATTTTTGTACACCTACAAATATTTTTTTATACATTTAGAAATAAAGTATTGTATATTTTACAATTGGGCAATACATTTTTTTTTTGGTATTTTGTTTCCAAAATTTTTTTGTAAAAGTACAAAACATTTTGGAAAATGTGACAGGCCTTCGAAGGTTGTCTGGTTTCACATCGAAAAGTCAGCTCAAAAAATGTATCCCTCTAGTCCACTCAGGTATTTTTGAAAATGTAGATCACTTTAATGAACTGCGACATTCTTGTTGTAGTACTAGACTGACAAATGTTTTGACACTAGTTTACAAGTTTTTTTGGTAAAAGAACGAATTTTTCACTGTGTAGATAATCAGAAATCGGCTATTCTCTTCTTCGAATCGTGGTGTATGAGTTTCTTTCCGATCATCTTGGGAAACTCACTCCAGAGTATGTGCAGGTCATAACATTATTTTGGAGTTGTTTTGTAAGTATTTCTTCTCGCAGCTGCTATTCTACTGGTATTCTACCAGTGTTCAGCGGATAATACAAGCAAAACTGCTGCAGCAAGCTGAACAGTTCCTCAACTATGCTATCAAACCAAGACTTCCTATATTACTATCTCACTACATAGCCGCGCCCCGTCTCGTGTCACACAACCAAGGCACTGCACTCCAAAAATACTTTCTTTGCACACAGAAAAACATTCATTTTTAAATTAAATATAAGCGTTTGCAAACTAACTTCGCCGCAAAATAATTACAATTGTTGTAAGAAAAATGTTGTTAATTTAAAATAGTGAATTATAAATATTTATAATGGAGATAGTTGTGGTATTTTTAACACAAGCTTTATGTCAAAATAGTTATCATCTTTGATACGTAGAAACTTTCATTATATTTTTTAAAGAAGACTTATTAAAGAATAAAATATAGTAACACCGAACACAATTTTCAATTATTTTTTGTTGTATGGTAAGGTTTATTTACCGCAAGAACCTCATATATGAATAAATCTCGATTGTAAAGAGACATATTTTTAATGTGTAGCCTACTGCATGGTCGACGACGATACTGCTGCCTCTATGCCTGCGCCTGTCTTAGGCAACACGCAGTACAACATGTAGGCCCTGGTTGTCTAACTGCCGTGCTGCGTGAGGTCTTGTACATGTCTTACTGCTCAGTCCATAAACTCTGCAAATTGTCTGTAATATTTACGAGGAGTGTCTTTGTACTTTTACAAACCTTTGTTAAAGTACAAGCATTTTCCTTGTCAAATTATTAGGCACCTGGAAAATTTCATCTATCGCTTGATAACAGGAAAGGGTTCAAACAACTGTAATTTCGTGTACATTTTGTAATTGGCTTTTGGCATATTTGACGTCTCTTGTAGGACGCTGAGCCCATGGTTAGGAGGCAAGTAAATGTTGGCCCAGCCATGTGGTATTACTGTGTCAGAAAGTAACCTATAAGCATATGTTATCTGTTTCAGTACAAAGATATTCTTCGAGACTTTCCTTTGGGTTACTAAACCCGCGAATTTTTTTTCGCTCTAAAAATGTTATTGATTTGTAGGCTACGGATAGATGAATTTTCTTAGTAAAAAACTTAGGAAATCTTTGAAGTCAACAAAAATTACCGGTTTTTCGGACATTCCTGTATGTAATTAGTCAATTATAGCCTCTGACAGTCTACAAAATAAAGATAAATTTAATAATTAATTACGTAAAAATCTAAATGAGCTACCAATATTTTAGTTGTTAAGAGCTCGGTAAAGTATGTGAAAGATGTACGTTCTTTTCTTGGTGCATCCAATGTTTTCTTTTACAAAAATAATTGCGTATAACTTAATATTTTTACCTTTACAAGTACGAATACAATACCTTGTTATGTTACCAACAGATACTTATTTTAATTTTTTACAAGAAAAACCTGTGTAGTTTTACAAAACAATTAATTGGAAACTGGGTTTCCAAGGATTTGTCTTGTGAAAGTAGTCTACAAATTATTTTAAAGAGTACAGCATTGGCGGTACTGCCTTCTTCTTTTCTAAATTATTAAGTGACCTCTGAGTTAATAATTCTACGTCTCTCTAAGTGAATACATCCAGAGCTATGAATAATACATGGTAGGCCTGTATAGCACGTGGCAGTGTCTTTCAGTATAACAAGGGGCTAAATAATCAGTAAGAGCCAATTTAAAACTACAGACAATTAGGAACACTAGAACCTTTAGGACAATATAGAATGCAGTCGTTGAAGTTGTCATCTTCTATGGTGCAGTAAAATGACATCATTAAGTGGACTTGGTACGACAC
This sequence comes from Medauroidea extradentata, assembly GCA_003012365.1. Classification (NCBI taxonomy): domain Eukaryota; kingdom Metazoa; phylum Arthropoda; class Insecta; order Phasmatodea; family Phasmatidae; genus Medauroidea; species Medauroidea extradentata. The sequence continues at coordinate 7,041 of PNEQ01021938.1, read as the reverse complement.
AGGAGAAAGCTCGTCAGAATTCATGAGAACGTCACTTCAGTAACTATGGCGCTTAGGCCTCTTAGGCATCTCCGTGCCCCAGAGGACGACGTGATGTGAAGCCCTACAACGGAGAGGCGCCGGAATGAGGTCAGGGAGAAACAGGAGATCTCCGAGAAAACCGGCTGACAGCGACATCATCCGGTACGATTCCCCCATGCGAAAATCCGCGATAAGATCCCGCCGGGAAGAAACCCCGTATCTCTTGGGACCGCGCAGCAAGACCTCTTAAAGATCCTGCCTACAGCGTTCGTAAATAAAACATCACGTTAATTATTTTTTGCACTAGTAATGTGTAACATAGCATAGAGAGCTCACAAACCGTAAAAATCAGAATAGAATGACAATATATCAGTTTTGTAGACGGATCTTAGAGTATGGACAATGAAACTTATATAAACGCACACATAAATAATATTTCTGATATGTCCAGACCAATTATATAAATAATGCAAATACTGACACGCGAGATTGTATCCACACAATGAACAGTTTTTCTTTAGAAACACCGCAGTGTTCATACAAAAACAAACACACATAATAACACAACTGCAAGATGTATGACGAAACCTAACTGTTCTAAGCATACTATGTTAAAGAAACTTTGGTAACTGCAACGATTTTCCTTTCTCGGCGAGATTAAGTTATCCTGTGCATATGGTAAAAACAATACCAAAACTACAATAAAAATATATGCCGCGAAAAAATTACTGCGGTGTGACTATTGCTTGTTTGTTGCGGTTCCTACATTTAGCAATCTTGGCTAAAAATAATTTCCCCAAATATAGTGTAAAGTGTAGGTAAATTGTATGGAGAAGATCGAGTAATATCTGTAGGGGAAAGAAACACTTTGTAGGGACTTGCCCTGTGTTGTGAGAGGAGACAAGGAGGTCGCGAAGACCTAGCGCAATTGAGCGGTTGGCAAGTCGACAGGCTTGGTAAGAAGCAGCGGTAAGTTGGCGGGTTATTGCTACGAGTGTTTGTATGGATAAGGAGAGAGAGCGAGAGAGAGAGAGGGGTGGAGGGTCTCTCCTGGAGTCCTCTCCAAGGACCTGGCACTCCAGTCTCGCACGAGGGTCCTTGGTGGACGCCATGCTCCTTACACAACTCTCCAGTCCTCGTCTGCTTCCTGGCTCACCGCCCAACGTTTTGTGTTCTGCAGCTCTCGTTTACCTACACACCCCTTATACCCCTTCCTTCTTCCCATTTCCTTACCTTCATTCCCACGTCGACTACAGGAAGCCAATGTTCCCGTTACAAACATTCACCTAAACTGCTTCTCGCCTGCGAGGTAGCCCCATCCCTGGATCCCATGTGCAGCAAGCAAACATATCCTCACCATCACTGCAAATAATACTTCTTAACAGTATAGGAAGATTAAACCCATACAAAATGGAATGGTTACCATAATTTAGGCTGCAAATCTAACAAATGTTTAGCACATAAATCTCGCAAAATCTGTTGGCCTATACATTTGAAACAGTCAAATGTAAAGGATTGGTACCATTGGTGTATGGGAACTAATTTACCATACATATTTTCTTAACACACTCTATTTTCCTTGCTTGGATGGGGTGTTTCTACATCATATCTTTCTCGCTGATTTGTTTCCACAATACATGTGCTTTATTTATAAGAGTGATTCTGTTGGGATTCTCTTTATTTCATAAAACAGGAGGGCTAACATTTTAGTTTAAAGTCTTTCGTGAGACTGTAGTTGCTGTCTACACATATCACACCTAGGCCTATCTCGGTGAACATTGGACTTACAATCATCTAGACCTAATTAAATTTGTTGCAGTATAGTTGTACGAAAACCACTCGTATTCACTATCCATTAGCACTGGATTATTTAGAAACAATCAGCGTATCATGATTTGATACTTTACAACTCGCTGAAAGACGATTGCCACATGTATATCTCATTAGGTAGTAGGCCTACACTCACAAATACCATGCCACACAAGTTAAAATAACTTACGTGAATTTCAAAACTAGGTCACTCAAATTAATACAAGTACAAATATAAAAAGTATTCATAATTTATGCTCTAATCGCGTCACACGTCTATCACTTTGGGCCCTTTATTTTCCGTTAGCATCATAAAGTATGTAAAAGCTGGTTACAGACGAAAACCATTCTAACGTATTTCAAAAGTGTAACAAAAATGCTGTCCTCCATAAATAAAGCAGTTAATTATTCACGAACCTCTCATTCAATCGCATCCACTAAACTGAAATAACCACAACATTACAGAAACTTATTTTTCACACTTCAAAACACAGCTACGACATATACGTTTATAATGACGATTTTGTGACAATTTTCCTTCATAACTTGATATGAAACTACACTTTGCATCCTTTTATAAAAACGAGAAGGCTACACAATTTGAGGTTACGAAAAATGTAACCAAAACATTAAACTACTATTAGCGCGAGAAACAGTTCAATGCTACATAGAAGCTATATCTGCATGTAAGCACGCGGGTGGGCAGGCAGTTTCTGCCGTCCAAGTGGCAATGAGAATGATGTTACAAATTTTCTGATTGGCTTCTGTAAGTCGGAGAAGGAAGGTAGTTGCGCCGAGACGAAATAGGCTCCGCCCCTTGCGTCTTGCGTTTTCGAGTATATTTAATTCCAACTACGACTAGAGGTGCAGGTTCAGAGCAGATATACTTGCGTTGCGCTGCGCCGGTGCCAAACGCAAGTGATGATATTTAATCGGCCCCCTGGAACGCGTAAAATACAGTATGTCCAACTAGGCGGCTACTTCACAATCACTGAAGTTTGAAAAATTCATAATTTTGCATTTGTAACACATATTGTTAGTTTTGTAGACGTTACTACATTTACCACCTGTGGAAAATTAATAGAATTAACAGTTTCCTACAAAATTGTCAAACTCCAAATTTAAATTAAATTTTATTAGATTGTGGACATACGCCATTGCTCATGTCCACAACCCAATAAAATTTAATTGTAAACTCCCATTGCAACAAACATTTCAAAATCTCTCGAAATTTAAATGTTACGGCAGCATACATCCTATGAAAACAAACAAACTTAACGACATTAAATATTTACACTAGAAGTATGTGTTACGAACTATTTGCTAAAAGTTCTTAAACATGTAAACAGATATTTTTTTGTTATTTCTGAAAGGTACAGCCGTTAATGTTTTGCGGGTAGACTAACCCCAAGCAACTGAGAGTTAAACATATTTCATCACCGCCCACGAAGCAGAGATGCGGATGTAACTTACTCTCGGCGTGGACTCAAGGTAATTTTGGTACAGTAAGAGATTCTGTTAGGCTGAGACCTGTGGGTAACCATAACATTTCACAGCTAATCAATTTGTAGTTTAATGATGCCCCTTGACCACAATATGACTGACTTGTTGAGGGACAAATTACTTGAGTTAGTGCGCACTTAAAATTAATGAAAGTTCTCCGTTTATGAAGCAAACTAGGGCTAGTACTTAGCAAAATACTTTAAATTATGTTGAATAAAGGGATGCAGTCTTCATATAGAGGCTTCTGACTGCGACTTCAATAGTGGCTTCATGCTCACTCAAAAATCTGACTAGATATACTGTAAAAAAACTTCTTAAAATGTTGAGGAAGTTATTATCCCAGACGCAGTATGGGACAGTTACCATACTTCCGTCTTGTAAATTTGCAAACTTTTGCCGTTGTTACAATGCAAGTCTGGTAACTTCAGTATGCATTTGACTGTTTTATAATAAGTTTAGGAGTGCTACTATGAATGTCTGGGAAACTATTCTACTCTACCTACTTTCTTAGCGCTCCTATACGCACGTCTGGTAAATTTACAAACTATTTTTAGAGTGTACGTCGCAAAAAAAATACCTCTTCTTAAAATGGCTAAATTTTTACAATTTCCGATAATCTATATCTTCCACAAAAATTGTCCAGAAGAAATGTTCCTTGGCGTCGCCGGCTTCAACAGCAGACCTGCCGTGACATATTCACGTCTTGGGAGGTCGAACAGGAAATAGTTCTCGGCTCGCTCAACAATAGACCAGCGGGCCAAAGAGGTGTGAAACCTCACAACTAGAGTGCACGCCTTTTTTCGAATAAGAACTGATCTCAATACGTAGAAGTAAGAAAGTAATTTGACATTTATGCGCGATGTAGTAAAAATAAGTGAATAAAATAAATATAAAAAAATTACGCAAAATTATAGCATTAACAGAGGTGGGGCGAAACAAAAAACGGATAAACATTCCTCTCAATATTATAAATACAATGTATTGCGGGAAATATTACAAATATCATTGAGATACATTTGTATAATACAAAACATGATGTAATTACAATTGCAGTAAGACATACTATAAACGACGAACCTATCAAATGGTCGCAGCACATGACAGCGGAATAATTGTCTGCATGTACTGTAGTTATACACTGGTTGCCATTATTTGTTATTTTTGGCAGAACGATTTGTAATTTATAATGAGTAAATATAATGTACAATGTAAATACAGTAAGGTAGGATAGAATAGTCATAGAGAGTCAGTTGAAATTGCATTGTAGTCAGAATTGTGTGTTACTTAATTACCATCATTTGTTTAATGTAATTTATAATTAATTTAGTTTTGTATACTGGCGAGAAGTGCAGGATTAGTAAAGCGGATTTGAATTGTGTCACTGCCAGTTAACCTTGAACGCAGCAGGGCAGGAGAAGTTAAATTATAGCTGGTGTGGGAGACAGAACTCGGAGACTGTGAAGTAGGTCAGCCTTCGCCTACACCCTACGTTGCAATTTAATATTAACAATATTATTAGTTATCATAATAGGTTATAATTTTGTAAACAAGTTCGAGCAGGCCTATATGTTAATGGTGACCTGTGCAATTTTGAAAAGAAATATTAAACCGATAGTGAGGAAAGGCCGGGTTTGGTACTGTCAATCACCCGCAGACAGTTAGGACTGGGTGTAAGTGTAAGGGGTAGTTGTTGAGAGAGAGCATCTGTTAGAGCTGAAGGGGAGTGTTGTAGTGGCCGTCACAAGGTGAGGACGGGGTCAGGGGTCGCCACGGACATTCGCGGCAGTCCGTGTATTAAGAGTAAGTGGGCCTGGCGTGTGAGACGTGCTGTAACGTGGTACGTATAGTCGTGTTTCATGTATAGTTACTACAAATGTTTATAATGCGTTTATCTACGAAAAGAAAACACACTTCACATAAAGTCCCTATGATTTTGAAAATGCAGTCCGATAATTAAAAACATAATTATCAAGCTCCTCAAAAGTGCTAAAAATTACTTTTTTCGCTTTGCTGTAGCCGAGAAAATATCAACCGTAATTGTAAAACAAAATCATAGAAACCTGCACTGGACTTTACCACATACTTTCCACAAATAAAAGTACAGGGTCGTTACTTGAAGTCCTGTATAAGAACAGTTACTACGTAAACACTGCAGCTAGTTTAGTTCTCTGCGCTTAGAGGCGATGATGTGTTTGACGCACGGGTTATATTCAGCTTATTGCCTTCCCCGTTTCCCTGCCTCTAACGTAAAAAAAAAAAAAAAAAAAAAAGCTATGGTCCATTAACTTTTAAGATTGACTTTTTTCGTGGTCGTCACTGGGGTTGCCGTGATCGCAGGCGTAGTTGGTCGCGAATTCCGAGCAAGATTATATCTAACACTCTGTCGTTCTTGTTGTCAAGGGTGGAAGCTTGTGTGTCGCAGTTTCTTGGAGACGCGGCAGTGCGATTTATTTTTGAGAGGAAACCAAAAGCGAGGATTCATTACTATAAATCACATATTTCGTGGGACTGACAAAACAAGGTCGAAGCTTCTGAAGTATCCAAAGAATGAAATTCCGGTGTTGTTGTTATGTACTAGTAGCATCTCACATAACAAATGTTATATTTGTCACAATTATTTATATTTCTCTCCAACTAACCTTTATTCGAGATATGAAATGTTATAGATTTTAACAATGTTTTAATACAGCCTGGTTTAGGACTCGACAAATCTAAACTGTGTAAGAAACATCTTAGTTTCATTTTCGATATCTTACCAAAACATAGACTATAAACCGTAATGCCAACGGCGGATATCATTGTTATGAGTTGGGCCAGACCTTAAGTTGAAATTATACATTCGTTTCCATTTTCCACGATTTTTAACGCCCAAAGACATTGTCTCCGCACAGCCTGTATAGTGTAATATTGACTTTAGGAAAACTTACACAGCACTCAGTAAAAGTTAGAACGTTAAATTGAACTCCACGGCAATTTACGCAACCTTAGTGAATTATGGAAATATGATCAATAGACTTTCAATAATTTAACAGTGCACAGTAAAATGTGTTTTTGAAGTATTATGGAACTGATTTACCAGATTATGTATACATACATACACACATATATATAGTCTATACATATGTATATATTTATTATATAGGGTAAACTGACCATATATCGTGATATAACATAATATCGTGATAAACCACGTTGAGGGCTTCACAACATTGGGAAGGCTCTGTACACCGAGTTCACTAGGGCGCCAACAGAGAGCAGGCATGTACAGTTTCGGCAATAAGTGACCACTGTATCAAATATAATATCACAATTAAAATGTTAAACATGTTTCTGTTACTGAAGTTCGAAGACTTAGTATCACGAAGTAGGGTAGGTTTACCCTATATATCGGTTTATTTGAGAAATAGTTATAACTGGAATTAAGACTGTGGAGATGTTTACAAAGAAATATTTCGAGGTGTCTTACGTATGTAAAAGTGCGATACAAATTTAAATTTTAATTGTGTGTGTATATATACAGGGTGTTCGAAAAGTCCTGCACGATAACGTACGGGACGGTAGGGGTGGTTGTGGTGAGCAATTTGAGATGGGAAACCCGGGGTCAAAGCTCAACCGTTACGCCCCTACGAGCAATGTAAAAGTATGAACATGTTTGGCAACGTCGCACTACTCCGAGAAAGGAATGCGGCGTCTGCTCGTCCTTGTTTG
>PNEQ01021937.1:38089-85564 GCA_003012365.1 Medauroidea extradentata | reverse complement strand
TGTTAAGTTTTACGTCAGATTAATACCAATAACTAAATTAAAACAAACACTTCCAATACTAACGAAGAACATGTGGAAGCTAAATCAATGAAGTCGCATCTCTCTTCTTCGATATTTTGTTTTGAATATGTTAAGTTTTACGTCAGATTAATACCAATAACTAAATTAAAACAAACACTTCCAATACTAACGAAGAACACGTGGAAGCTAGGTTATGTATATTTACACAGAAATTTCGACACAATTCAAGGAACGTATTATTTCTGAAAGTAATTCAGATTACGGTTGTGCGAAAAATGACAGTGAAGGATAGGATATAACCAAGAAGTTATGTCTCACACACGGAGCCAGTCTTTGTACAGACAGACTTCCCATGTTTATCTCAGTGACAAGACGTTTCCATATATTCACAAAATACAAAAATTAATATTTTTGCTTGCCTTTTTATGCAACAATTACGACCCTGGTGATAGCGTTCGAGTATTCCTAAAAAAATACACACAAAACAGACAAACTTGAAAATGAAACAACAACGTTGTAAGCTAAACATCGACGAGGATATAATATTCTGATACATACAAGAAAATATAACTTTATATTTATTTACTTACATATTCTAGCATTCAACAGACACTTTCTTACCCGCATATCTCAGTCAAACAACGACTTTTCCGTACACAATATACATATTTCAATATAATAATGTAATTATAAGATACTTTTTTGACTAAATATTTTGTAGGAAATTTTATTTATTAGAAGAATGAATGAATGGTCTCTTCCAATCCTAATGGATCCTTAATTACGTTCAGGTAATAAACATGAACTTACCATAATATATAATGAGCAAGTTGATTATTTAGAGTGGTGTTCACCACGTTGGCTAATTTTTGAAGCAAATTAACCCAAAACGTTACAGTAGTTCCTGCAGTATGACGTGAAAAACAGTATAAATACAGGCGCATGACCCTAAATATCATCATATGTCGACTTGTTACTGCCGTTAAAACGGTTGACAAACCCTGTACTGTAATATAAGATCATCGAACACGGTATGCGACACTCATAAATCGATCAAAGACTAAGATATTACCGAAATCACCGAATTGAAACTATGGATACTCAACCGGGGAACCCCTATTAGGGCGTTGGTTAAGAAACATTCATCATTTTATGCCCTCTCCAAACAAGAGTTGAACTTGCAGATACTATCTTTAACTACATTCTATGCCGTATCAGAATAAAGTACTTACATGAAATAAATACTACATTTTTGCTGTTTATATTTTCTTAACATCTCAAGAAATTTGCCCGTGATATCTCGGGTTGTAAATGAGTTACAAAATTAATACAAAATTTAAATAAATATATATATATATATATATATATATATATATATATATATATATATATATATATACACACACACATATACTATTTTAATTTTTGAGTTGACTATTTCTAATGCCTGAAAACATGTATTGATTTTTTAATTTGCTTAAAAACATATAATATTTTTCCCAAACATTGTTAAAAAGACCTAGACGCTTAAGAAGATAATTATGTTAGTAAAGCTAATTTTGCTGTACTCGTAATAATTGTAAGTTAGTTAGTTTTTAGTGATATTTCAGTAGATTTTACTTCTCAGTACAGTAGTCATTCACTGTTACGTTAGATTAGAGCCTGGTCACAGTACAGAGTTTTATGTCTATCAGGGTGTGCAGCATGACATTCTTTAGCTCCGAATTGTTTGTTCCTTTTTCGTCCTCTGCTGCAGTCGCGCGCGTGTGCGTGAGTCTGCATTTTAGGACTGCCATCTTCCGAAAAATGGGCACGGTGGACGACAATTTTCATCATTACGTTTTTTTTATATTTGTACAATATTACTTTCTTTATTTTAAAGACATAATTGTGTCTAAATTTTGCTGTTGTGAATTTTTTTATCTATAATTGTTATGGTAAAAGTCAAAATGTGGAATGTCACGGTTTTAAGTACGACAAAAACCAACTGACTTACCGAACTGAAAGAATTCACATTGCATAACAATGTCGCAGGCTATAAGGTCTCGTATATAAAAATACAAAATAAACTATTTTTTAGCTAAAAATTGCTGAAATTTTAAATAAGAAAATTCAAGAATTAAAAAAAGAATATATATATATATATATATATATATATATATATAATATTTGTGGTAGGCTTGAGCCCCACAGACCGCTTCAGTTCACTCTAATTATTTGGCTCTGGTAATTCTGTAATCCGTTACACTTACTACAAGGCGTGATAAATCATGTTGCCACTCTCCAATACTTGACTCCCAGCTCAGCAAGTTACTTACTCTATGTTGCAAGTGGTGATCGATGATTCTGAGTTTATCGGCGTGATGTAGAAGAAGCGTAAGGACTTCTTGGCGAGGCATTGACGATAGCAAGAAGACGTACGTCGAAGTTCAAAATTATTTAAAAGATGGTCAATAGTTTTTTAATGTCTGAATAAAATGCATCTCTAGGTAACTCGGCGGGGAATATGTGATATATCATATTCCCCCACTCGTATCCATAAACCATGTGTTAAATAATAATAATAATAATAATAAAAATAAAACGTTCTTAGTTTGTGGTCGAACAAACAGGAAATTAAGGTGGCCGCCTAGGTAGAAGTTTTTGAGCGTTCGAGGCCTGGAAGAGCGGAAGCGGCAAGGACGGCATAGCGCGCGCACCCTAGCCTTTAGGCGCAAGTCACTGAAGTGGTCGTGCATTCTTCACGCTCATAGCTCAACTCTTTGAGTGAGACATTTAGTGGTCACCCAGGTGTATTTTAAACGCCTATACATCTTTAAGGCCGTGCACCAAATTTTCCATGCCCAAAAAGCACCGTAAAAACACCAATTTTGGCCAACGGGAATGCTAGCTTCAAAGAATGCCGGCCACATTAAGAGGACTATGTACTCGGGGCATAAACAGTGTTATAAGTGTCACACCTAGTATTTTTTACGGAAAACCGTTGGACGTATTCTCATTACGTTTATCTACGTGAACACATACTTAAGACTACGTTCCTACAATTTAAAAAATGCAGCATGCTCGTAATAAACTTGATTGTGGAACCCTTTAAAATGGTTATCAAGCCTTTTTTTTTAATTTTAGACTGCTGTAACTTCGAAAACGTTATATATATAATGTATGTGTGTTTCTTAAGTAGAACACACTCCCATACTCCGCAGACGGATTCCTCACGAAAAAATAAGACTAAAACACACACACACACACACACACACACATATATATATATATATATATATATATATATTACTTACCACCTAAAGTGAATCTCAACGCCTATTTGAACTATAACACTATTTTGCATGCAAGAATCTGGTAAACAATGAAATAGACACAGTTCTATGGACATGTAATTATTTAAGGCCATGCGCTTTAGTTTCTGCTGTTTTAGCAATGACCATTATTTTTAAGCTTAAACGAGAGCAGATATCAAAAACCCGTCTTGCAGTTTTGTTTAAAATGTTTTTTGCCATGATCGCTATTTTTTTTTTCAAAGAAAGAAATAAGGTTTAAACTAAAAAGCCAAGCCAAACCAGAATATCGTTAATTACACAATTAGCTAAAACCGTAGTATTTAATGCCTTGAAAAAAAAAACAGACATGAATAAGATTTTTAACAAAACTACCAACCAGACATATTATATCTGTTCCTGTTTAGGCGTAACACATTAATATTAGGCAGAAACTGAAGAGCATGGCCTTAACACTGGCAAAATATATTATCTGGAGAAATAATGAGTTGCAACCGTTATGAAGCAAAAGTAATGTATACCGGCTGTTCATCACCATTTATATGAAAATTAATAATAAACATATAAAAATAAGCATAAAATAACGGAATCATCTTTGTCATAACCACTACCATTGTCGCATACATGAAGACAAGCAAGAGGCCACCAACAATTTATGTTCTTCACTTCACTAATCTTTTTACCTTTCAATGTAACTATTACTGTTGTGTAGAGATGTAAGTCTAAATAGCAATTGGGCAACAAAACCACTACTTCTGTTTAATGTAAAATTTTCGACGCCGTGTAAAACAACGAAGGCATGTGTGTATGATATATATAGTACAAATACCCACATATTTACATTTACACACATATACACAAATACACATACACACGTGTGTTAATATATATGTTTTACACAAGCACACACATAATATACTCATAGAGAACAAAATATGCTGGAGTGTTGACAGTCGTGGACGCGCCTACAGGAGAGCTACAAGCTTCACAACGCAGTTAACGGAGTTGCATAACACGCAAGGTTCCGGGCGACCTTATCCTGCTAAGAAGTTTACAAACGGACTGTGAGAAATGAGATAAGGAAGTCCTAATGTTGCGCAAAAGACTGGTTCCTTCCCTGCCACAACAGGAAACCTTTTTCTGTGTAATTACCTTTAAATAGAAGGGTCGACGGTCACCGAATCCCTGCGTATTAATTTCCAATAAATTTTATATTTTAATATGATAATTTTGATTTTGGTTCGAATGTACTGGCTTAGTAGCATTTTGCGTATGACGTACCAAAATATTTTCGTAAAAAAATTGCATATACGAGTGTCATTATTCTTTCGTACAAGTAATATGAACTACATACTAACTCATTACCAGTGTTTCTCAACTCGTTTAATCATCTGATTTGGTTGCTTCATATATGTTTTACTGAAGTTTTGTCCGTAACTGGTCTGTCTCTCTCTCTCTCTCTCTCTCTCTCTCTCTCTCTCTCTGTCTCGCCAATTCCTTGTGGCGTTAGTAACACTTTTTGCCTACCTACCAAGCGTTTTTTCATAGCAACCATTGTGCGCATTTTTCTTGAAAGCAGCGCATTCTAGGCGCTTTCATGAGGACTCTTTTTTACGATGTACTGCTGATAAAATAAACAACGTGAAGTGGTCACAATATCTGGTACCAAAGTATTTTATGCAGTAAGAGTTTGGCCACCCGTACTGTATCATGAAAGGGTAAGATGTAAAGGTTTTTTTTCAGGTCAGTTATCTCGATAAAACTTAACATCACCCACAGTATCGGAGTTATTTAACTCCAACTCATTCAAGGACTAATAACTCACTTAATATTCACTTGGCTGGAAAGAGTTCCATGTAATGTCAAGTTACCTTTCCCATGAGAATTCGCCCGCCTCCTCCGAAGTTTGGGCTATTACTTTTCTCACATTATATATATATATATATATATATATATATATATATATATATATATATATATATATATATATACATACACACACATTCCCAAGCGAGTGCACAATGCGAAAGAAAGTTCTCTGCTGTGTAATTTTAATTGAGACACGGCTTTAGTGTCCCGAACCCAACAAAAATTCTAGCGATGGAATAAAATAACACATTGAGAAATATGGTCTGCAACTTGCTCTTGATAAAACTCGCTGAAAGATACTAGATACCTTAGAACTAAGGTTGTAACGACAAATGACAAAACACACTTCAACGACGCAAGGCAGAACGTAACGACCCAGAAGCCTGGTCAGTCGCCCCACATCGATCTTTCTCAAGAACGATATCGATGGTTTACATGATGGATGAAGCGACGTTATAACGGACCAGAGAACTGCTGTTCGACCAACATTGGCGCTTTTAATATTGATAAGGGAGACTAGGGGATGATCGGATGACGGCTAAAAAACCATGCCGGAAAGTGAGGCCACTCCAGACCAAGGCCATACGAAAAATTCCCAAAATGTACGCAACAGCGAACACTCGCTTAGCGAAAATACAAACTATTAGCGAGCTTGGATAGTGACCTTCACTGTATGAAAATTGCGATGCCGCGACAGTAGCGTGTAGTGTAATTATTAACGTGTTTATATATATTTTTTTGCAGAAAATGCCTATATTATAATATTCTACTCAAACCACCAGTGCGCTGGATGGACTGCAATTTGAAATAAAATTATTATTTACGATACCCAAAAAACGAGCGAGGTGGCGTTGGACTCGCATTCTGGAGGGCCTGGGTTCGATCCCACCTCCAGTCATCCATATTTCCCGACATCGCTCCAGACGAATGCTGGCGTGGTTCCTTGACGAAGGCCATGGCCGAGTCTTCTTCCAGTTTCTGTGCTTGTGTAAAGCTGAGGCACCGTCTATAATGACCTCGCTGTCGACGAGACGTAAAAGTATACTTACCGCTTTTTCTACGCCATTTACATTGTATCACTATTAGTAAGTTGACGGCCTCAGTGTGGACATCGCGACACCGCTGTGTTTCGCCATTGCCTTATGCAGGAATGGAGTTGAAAATACAAACACAACACTCAGTCGGGGAGGTAGCATTACATTTCTCCTCCCCGGCTTGTAATCGAACCCGAGACCCTTGACCCACAGGCCAGTAACTCTAAACACTGACCTAAGTGGTCGGGATCACTCGCCTAACAGAACACGAAAATATGTACGTATTAAATTTTGTTTTTGTATAAAGCTGTACTGTATAACGGTAGTAATAGTTTACTAAAATAAGGTATTAAAACAATGTATATGAAACGTTCACTATCCCTTTTCGCGAAAAGAATGTAGCCCCAGTTTGTTTCAGTGGCATACGTACACATCTGCAGTTCTGCTTCTTAGTCAGTTATTGGACGTTCTAACTGTCACCTGTCTTTGGGTTCTACTGGGAAATTACATACGTGTACACTCTAAATCTGAATTAGTGAATATTCACTGATTCACGCTGATGGATGGAGCAGTTTCAACATTTTGAATCAGTGAAAATAGTCACTGTTTAATTTGTGAATATTCACTGATTTTCTTTAAGAGTGCTAACATCTCACAAGTGAATAAGTGAATGTTCGCTGTTTTTCCTGCTGTTTTCAAATAACTGATTTCATTTATTGAATCAGTGAAAAATTACTGGCAAATCCGTGGACATTCACTAATTAACTTGTGTAATGTTGGCACTCTTTATCGGAATCAGTGAATAGTCACCGATTTCACAGTGGTTTCTCACTGATTCGGTTTGTTGGAACTGCTGCATCCATCGGCGTGAATCTGTGAATATTCACTAATTCAGATTTAGAGTGTAGTGTTCCAGTAGCCTCACTGCGACTGGCATTGTAATACAGAAGACGTCACTTCACAAAGAAATACTGCCAATAACCACGAAGCAGAGATTAAGGCGTGAACGTAAGGTACTGAAACAAACTGTGGCAGAATTAATTTCGCGAAAAGTTCATTGCATTAACTATCGTCTAGTAGTATCCCATAACGTCGTAGTTCTTATGTAATTTCTTTAAATATAATCTAAAGAGGGCGAGCATTATACGTGAATGTAGGTAGTTTCTAGGCCTAGTTTTATAAAACGTATGTATTTTACATGTAAGGACGTAAGTTGCTTTGATCAATGGCATTACACGTGCCTATCCCCCCCTCCCCAACACCATCCATCAAAACTCAGTACGGACCCGTATTTATTACCTCGAAGTAATAAGTTAACTTGACACGTATATACGTACCGCCACTATTGTATTGCTGCGAGATGAAACACTCAGTTTCTAACAATTTGCTTCGCGGGAGAAGTAATATTATCATAAATAAGAACGTAAGGTAAGTTGATACCCTGAGCTAGTCGAAGATGTGTGGTACATAGCGTCTGTTCACGTGAATATAGGTCGTTCGAGATAAAGTGAGCACTAAAAATTTAACATTTGAAAAATATCACTAGTCCTTACTACGTATCATTCAACATTAACTATAGTTGCCTTACATTAGGCCTACTGCTTGTATGGTTGGCAGCGAAATTACGTAATACAGTTCCGTGTATTTCCCTATTTAAATACAATAAAACAGAAACAAAACTAACCGAAATCGACATAATTCTATTTTATATAATAAATAAACTTTTTATCAAACCATATAGATTCATACTGACTGAACAATTTATCTTACACACGCAGACGACAAGTGACGTGTCCAGAGAGGTAGATATTTCCCGTAGTTAGCCGTTACACGCGGAAGATACGAATTGGCTGAAAATAGAACTTTCACAAGGCTTTATAGTGTGATCACTTTATTCCAAACCGCCCATAGTATGCAGTAAAGTAGATAGTAGATCTTAGCATCTCTTAGACGTCAAGGTCACTACTAACAACAGCTCAGAAAATCAAGAAAAGGAAGCGAAGGCCTGCATAGAAGGGAACAATCCCAGAATTTGCCTGTAGTGAATAAAATAAATAAATAAATAAATTTGCCGGTTGGGATTCGAACCCGGGTCCTCCCGAATAGAATTAGAGCATAGTGCGTTACCAACTGCGCAACCTGACTCGCGTTTTACGCTACGTGGAGACAAAACTACCCTGTAGTCCAACACAAGCGATGTCAACCGGAAAATCTGTGTACCATAGCTAGAACGTGCAGCTGTTTATTATTATTATTATTATTATTATTATTATTATTATTATTATTATTATTATTATTACCATCATCATCATCATCATCATTATTACACGTGTTTAGCCCTCGAAGGAGCACGTAGAACCATCAGTTACCATTACTACATGATACACTCATGGTTGAATTTGGATGTTGGAGTGGTGGAGGGCAGGTAGGTTTCCCGTGAATCCGGGGCGAGTGAGTCATCGAATAATGATAAAATATTATTGTACGGATTGTAAGTCGGCACGTGTCTTCTGCTGTGGCCCTTGAGGTCTTCGCTCTTGCACTCCATATTTATATCCCCTGGAATTGTTTTAAATAACCCTTACTACTAAGGAAGAAGTTGGAGACCCTGGGGTAGAGTTGGTACCTAAGTTCGTCGCCTAGACGCATATAAAAGCATGGACATCGCAGCAATACTTGGCTTACCCCCCATAGTAACTAGTTGCTAAGTGCTGTTGAGAAGGGGATAAATCAGCTAAGACACCGTAAAAACCCATCGATAGGATAGAATGTGCAAAGGTAATCAATTTAAGTGGTAGAAAGTTTCTACCGGATCATTAGGAAGGAAATAAATAATGAATTGAAAAGCTAGAAGAAAGATTAGTCGGGGGGGGGGGGCGGCCCTATTACCTTTGGGTCGCGCAGGCATACAGTAGGGGCTCTCTATCCTTCACTCGGGAACGCGTCGTTTACGGGTTACATGCTACTCCGAGCCGCCCCCCCCCCCTCCCCGAGCCTATATTACTTTTTGAAGCGTATTTTGACAATATTATTAGTTCGTATTTTTTAACATAATTAATCAGTACCACCAAAATCACCAAGTAAAACTGGGTAACGTACCATAAGCGGGTGTGATTTCGACACTTGGGGTGACTTTAATACATAAAAAAACTTTTTTTACGCATATGTGGCAGCCCTGAGTAAAGAAATTTACTTGCGATAAATCCTTAAACAGTAAAGGTGCACGTAAACCTGAATTAATATTTACTCACAGTTGACACACATGGACAATAAAAACACTATAAAAGTATTCCAAAGTCACTCCACGTGGCCAAAATCACGCCTGGTTAACGGCATGTAACCCCACAGCTACATGTGGATCGTCTCGGCAAAAGTACAGACTACAACACATGTGGTTTCCATAACTGGCACTTGCGGCGGAAGTTGGCGTACCTCACGAACCCGGTGTGCGTGCTGGTATCGACACGTGGCGGATGTCGCTGCACTGCGGTGTTTTCCTCTGTGGTCTACCACATCTATCTACTACAACCTCGTAGTACATACCACACCCGTCATGCGCGGCCCTGACGGGCGTGATGGTGGTGAGGCTGATGTGTTTATTACCCTTAAGAGTGCATAGTATATAATTCAGTGCTAAAAGCATCAGTTCAGAATTGTAGGTTTCACGGAGCCAATTTCCAAAAATCTAAAAAAACAGCAATCCTAGACAATAGTTTTCGCCAACTTTCTGAGCAAATTTATTTATTTTTTTTTCGATTAACGTATTTCTTAAGAACAATCTCTGACGCCGAAATCTCGTACATTTAATTTCGGCGCAAGAGATCACGCTTAACAAATGCGTCATTCTGGGTAAATGTTTGCTCATATAGTTGGTTAATACCATTAACAAGGATGGCTGTTTTATAGTTTTTATGTATTGACTTTCAAAAAGTGTAGATCTCAACTGAAGAATTCAGTGATTTATCTACCATGCCCTCTTAAGTGGGTGTAAGAGGCAGTACGCTGACTAGGGAGCTCGGCGTGCTTAGAACGGTGGAGGGAACAGGCCCCAGCTCCTCGCCTAGTAACAGCGTCCCTCAGACAAGTGGAAAACTCCGGAGGATGCTGGGTGCAGAAGATGCGAGACGTCAACTGTGCCCTGTCCGTCTTCCCTCCACCTTGTCATCGTCGCAAACCGCAATGGGGTGTCATGCGAATATATAGCCTCTCACACTCAAGTCCATCTCCACCCTGTCGTGGTCAGGGCTGGTCATGTAAGTGCTTGCACTACGGCTAACGGAGTGAGGACGAAGACCGGGCAAGTGGTGGCCCCCCTTGTGCACGAGGGAAAGATCCACGGCGAGGTTTATTACAACTGCCAGATATTGGTACGGAAACTCCAGACTGCTGTGCAACCTACGAGTAATGCTGACCTGGAGAAGGGATTCTGTAGCTCTGGATACTTATTTGGGTGAAAACTTAGACGCATGGTGTTTCGCAGATACACATAGGGGATCGGCGTGAAGCCCCAGCCTTGTGCTGAACCGGTCGCGGGTTGAACTCTCGAGTGGTAGTGGTTTAGACTCCTGCTTGGGAGAAGACTTACAGCGTGAGTCCTTGGGTCCTGGTCTGGTCCACCTAGTAAAAGGACCCGTCCACGAAGCGGTTTCTTTTAGATGTTGGATAGACCTCGCCCTTAGCAAGGTGGTCCTCCGCTGCTAACCCGCAGGTGATTCCGTTGCTAGGTGAGCTGGATATCACTACTGTCCACCGCGATAGGAAGGAGCGTATCGCCTTCTGTTTGGAGTATTCACCTACTCTCGTCAGTTCCAATGTAGTACTGACAGCCATGGTGAGCCCTGGCTGATTTACGACTGACTGATGGACGTGACGAACCCATCAGCGGTAAGGCACTAATCAGCGGTTCCATCTGTTACTCCTGGTACATCTTCGGGTTCAGGTACAGGAGGACAGGTTCTGCCTTACAACGTACCCGGCTAGATTCTGGAAACACACACATGCACACCCGTCATGTTGCCACGTTACATATGTCTGCGGTGACTCCATATTTAGATATGGTTATTTAGCGTGGAAAACTTGACTGTTTGCTAGCTTTCAACGAAGATTCTGCATGACGGAATAGTTGTTTATGCTACTGGCTGTCTTCCGTACGTGAAAAGTTTTATCCTA
Source organism: Medauroidea extradentata (assembly GCA_003012365.1). Taxonomy (NCBI): domain Eukaryota; kingdom Metazoa; phylum Arthropoda; class Insecta; order Phasmatodea; family Phasmatidae; genus Medauroidea; species Medauroidea extradentata. The sequence continues at coordinate 74,178 of PNEQ01021937.1, read as the reverse complement.
TTTGACAGAGCCGATATTTTATATTCTTAATTTACTGCACTCTAAATCTGAATTAGTGAATATTCACTTATTCACGCCGATGGGTGGAGCAGTTTCAACAAACTGAATCAGTGAGAAACCACTGTGAAATCGGTGACAATTCACTGAGTCCGATAAAGAGTGCCAACATTTCACAAGTTAATTAGTGAATGTTCACAGATTTTCCAGTAATTTTTCATTTATTCAATAAGTGAAAACTGTTCTTTAAAAACAACTGGAAAAACAGGTGAATATTCACTGATTCACTTCTGAGATGTTGGCACTCTTGAAGAAAATCAGTGAATATTCACAAATTAAGCAGTGACTACTTTCACTGATTCAAATTGTTGAAACTGCTCCATCCATCAGCGTGAATCAGTGAATATTCACTAATTCGGATTTAGAGTGTGACTGACTGCGGCCTAAATATACATTAAAAATTCGACTGCGATATCTGTACTGTATCGCACAAGGTAAAATGAATTCTCGCTGTAACCACAAATATTATACTTTTCATCTCAGTATCTAAAATAAGTAAAATAATCCAATATGGCGACTGATGCCCCACTTTAAGAGCGCAGCCGTCTTCCGTGCACGTTTGAGACTTAGAAGAGACGGAGCTATAAGGGCGACTTTGGTGCGCGCCCGCGCATCAAACACCGCGTCGTCACGAATCTTGCGCTGAACTAACACGCAAGATTCCCGCCGATCCGTATTTACTATAGGACTACCGCATAATTTTAGTGGAGGAAAGTCGGTAGCAAAGTTCAGTGACGTTACTATCGTAATTTCGTAACATCCGGCTAGTACATACTGAAATACGGTAGGCTGAAACGGCCGTTCAAAAAAAAAAATATATATATAATATATACGTCGGAGGCTTAGATAAAGTGTATTTAATACCGCATAGTGTCTTAGCAATGACATTCCGTCTTTGGCCCAAGTGTTTTTAACTTTAGTACATTGGCGATGTAGAGTACCTTCGCTTAAAAAAAAAAAAAAAAAAAAAAAAAAAAACGTTTTCCCTCACGTTACAACGCATTCAAAGTGCATGGTAGGCGGAGCACTTAGCAGCGATATTTTCAGCGCCAGTGAAGGTTGCCATGAAGGGAGTGCAGGGCAGCACAGAACTGAAAGGACGGGGAAAACGGGATACCCCCAAGAAAAATCTCGACCTATGACATCGTTCGGCACGATTCCAACAAGCAAGATATACGAGTCCACCTAGCCAGGAATCGAACCTGGATCGCCTCGGTGGCACGGTGGCAGTCGAGTTGGTAGTCGCTGTCAAGGCGACGGAGCCGGTGTTTGAGGAGACCATGGATCAACAAGACGGCGAAGAAAGACGAGGGCAAGGCGCAGCGGTCAGCCAAGATCGACGGCGCGGCGTATCAGCGGGAAGGGTGCGACAGAGGGAGTGCTGGGGATAGTATGCTAAAAACTTAGATTACAAAGTAAGCTATACATACACTTTGGTGACATATAAAACTATTAAAAACTGTACGTACTATGTCTGAATACTGAGAGGTATACTAGTAACAGTAGAGACATGCGTTTTAATAGTTTTGTAAATGATTTTTGGTAGGGTATTAAATAAAGTAGAAAATTTCATTTAACGTTTTTATTAGAATTTAACGACGCCTCCCTCATAACGGAATCTGTCAACACCCGAGATAAAACTTTATAATAATTTTAAATTTATTAAATAAATAAATAAATAATGAAAATAAAACAATATTGCAGGAGAAATTACCGTTTTTAGAGTTTCATTAATAGGAAAGCTGGGGCTGAAAAAGCAACTGGTTGTAGGTCTATCACCACAAGAATGGCATTATTAATTTGTGAAAATAAAAAGATCCTACTGAGTTACGTATTTCAACAGACCTGTTTTACTGCCTCGTGTTTTTACCTTTTTTTTTTTGTGCGAAGCCATTTCTTTGCAACAAAAAATCGCTGTCATGCAGGTGCGGACATCTTGTGGGCTAATGTTATTTTTTTAAATTTAAAAATTCATTATTTCATTATACATTTTGTGAATATAAGCAAGACAGTAAAACGATAACAACGTAACGATACAGAATATAAACTGAAATTCTACTAGAGATTATTATACTCAAATTTTCTAAATCTTTAAGGCCTCGCTCTTTAGCTTTGCAATGCTTTCGAAAATATTTTTTAACTCAAACTAATACATCTATAAAAAATTTGTTCTTACAGTTTTAACACTTATATATCATCATTTGTATCAGAATTTTTCTGTTGCAATACACCAAACAAATTTTTAGATTTTTGCCCCTGAAATGTCACATATTTTGTTGACAAAATAAGCCAAAACGAAGCAAAATAATTTTTTTCTAGCAAACTGTACATTATTTTTTAAAATCGCTCTGACAAAATTGTGTATCATAAGACTGTACACAGTCTCAAATTTTTTCAAAGCATTTCGTTAAAAAAATATTTGAGTTATTTGCAATTGTTTGAAATAAATTAATTTTACTCTTTTGTTTGGTCATGGCTCCTTGAAACTCCTAGTTCACTTTGTATGATATAATAAGAAAAAAAAACTTATGAAGGTGCAAAAAAAAATGATGACATAACAAGACATTTTATTCCACAAATACTACGGTAGTAATTTTAATTTGGACCATACAACATAGGCCATAACTGTTCACGTAAAACACTCAAGACTAATAGCTACTAATCTTCTACTGCATATTCGTAAGACAAATAACACATCAAGTTTTGTTTTACTGTTCACAGATTGTGTTAATTGCGTTCGTTCGCTTTCTTCAAGACGTCTGTGAATCTGTTGTGTCGTCTACAAACAGGAGTTTTTTTTAGTTCCTTTTGTTTTTCGGTTTGTCACTGTAATTATATTTGTCTGTCGTTTCGTTCTTTCGCCACTCACTGGCGGAATAATCTGAGCTTGTTTTCAAACTGACCACCACAAAGGTTCTCTGTTGGTTTTGTGAGCATATATGTTCGTTTGTGTCTATTTAAATTTTTGTTTTGTTGTTTGGAACTCACTGACCGAATTCCTTGTGGAATTGAAAGTGTTTTCCTTTGTTCGTAAGTTGACATAAGAATCATTTTGGTTGTTTCTTTGTCTGTTTGTCTGCGTGTAGTTTCCAGTGACACACCATTTGCTGCAACGGCGTATGTTCAAAATACTTCTTTAATTTGTAACAAATGTTGTTAACAGACTAACTTCGGCCTGAGGCAAGTAATGATCGTAACAATGCTTATATAGTTGATGACATGGGTTGCACTCGTGTGAAGTGACATCTGATGACGACAGCACCTTGAAAAATGTGTCCCTGAAGTGCAAATGAATGCCTCGTGTCGTGTGAAGGTCAGATTGGTTAAGATTAGAACCCGACACATGGCATAACTTAACAACTTGCATAAGCACCAAGTCAGCGCAGTTGATCTGGAACGTATTAAATGTTCAGGCTTTACCTTGCATAAGGGGCCGCGGTGGTCGTGGTGTCAGACCTCTCGCCTCACACCACAGCAATTCCCGGCGAGGTCGGACCCCGCATTTTCGCATGTGGGAATCGTGCCGGACGATGCTGTTGGTCGGCGGATTTTCTCAGGATCTCCCGATTCCCCATTCCGGCGCCGCTCCATACTCACCTCATGTCACCTCTCACCAGCGCTAAAGACCTCGATGTTAAGCGCTGACCAAAATCTCTCACTCGCTCACTTTATTCTCATAAACCAATAAATTTAGGGCTTGGACCCGAGTTTCTAAATTTTTTGGTGATATTTTTTTCTAAAACTTAAACGGGAGCCGATATCGTTAAATCACACTGTAAAGTTGTTTATAACTGCTTTTACTGCGTACTCTGATTTTGTCGAAACAGAATACATTAAGATGGCAGCTAATTAGTTAATTAATGAAATTTATTTTTACTTGGTTGATTAGCAAACATGTTATATCTTTTTTCTCAAAAATACATTACACAGTAAAATCGATTTGCAACAAAGCTACAGAACCATTTTACTACACGGGCTATCGTATGGGATTACAAACATAATACTGCCGAACGCCAAGAAACTCGAGCTAATGGCCACGATTATAGATGATGGTTTATCGCGAAAACTGTTTGTGCCAACATACCCTTGAAAACATTGTGGTTTCTTGTGATTTGTATGACTGGGTGCTATACATCTGACACAACGTAGCTGACTGCAGACCAATTATAGTCATAAAATATTACAATAGCGGTATTCGTATTGACTTAGTCAAATAGGGTAACAGCTCCACGTTCAAACAAAGTCCAGTAATCTTTTCTTAAGCTGAACGTACGTTCCGTGATAGTCCATCATCTATAGCCATGATCTTTCATTTTTTTTTCAAACAATTGCAAACAACTCGAATATATTTTTAACCAAAAGCTTTGAAAAAAATTGAAACTGTGTACAGACATGCGATACACAAATTTGCCACAGTGTTTTTTTTTTAACAATGCGCCATTTGCTAGAAAAAAAATTTAGCTTAACTTCAGCTTATTTTGACAACAAAATATGTGATATTTCAGGGGCAAAAGTCTAAAAATCCGTTTGGTGTATTGCAAAAAAAATCAGATACAAACTATTATATATAAGTGTTAAAACCGTAAGAATTAATTTTTGATATATGTATTAATTTGCGTTAAAAAATATTTTCGAAACCACTGCAAAACTAAAGAGCGAGGCCTTAATCTCTCGCCTGATTTTGAAAGCAGAAACTTGTAAACTAATTGTCATGGCGTGTCACTGTTGCGACACCTAGCTGTAGTTAAAATAATTACAGAATTATAATAATGTATTGTTTGAGTATTCCGGTAAGTAATGCGTTACGCCCTATCGTGGCCAAATGTATAACAAATGTTTCAGCAAAAATTCAAAAAGTTTCAAATGGCGACACGTGCTCCACGTTAAGACTACGGGCTATTATTTCCGCCGTTTTGCGTATATTTTTTTAAAAATTCTAAAAGAAGCATATATCGTGAAACCGTTACATAGATAAGTTGAAAACTGTTTTTCATGCCGTCTAATTAAAAAAAACTATAATTAATAATTTTAGCTAGTTATCAACTCGCAGAAAATACATCGAATCAGTAAATAATAGCCTAAGTTACGCCATTTTTTAAAAGAAAAATAGGCTGCATAGTAACAACTATTCACTGAACCACTATTGTGGACATATTGTCATTGCGAGCGAATGTTTCCGAAATGCAGAAAAATCGACCAATAAAAAAAAAATCTGTATTAGTCGTTGTTGACGAACATATAACATACATAAAATCCTGGAAAGGAATATAGTCGTATCGAGGAAGACGACACGGAAAAAAAAATTCTTGAACCTGAAGACTGGAACAGATCACAGTTCCCAAGTTGTCGTCAAAGGAACCCTTCTATTTTTCGCGTGTTTTTTTTGTTCCATCTGTGTTCAAATCTATTTATATTTCTTGTTTTCTTGTTTGTGTTGTTGTCGTTGTCCTCGTCCATTTTTGTCGCCACTGTTCAAATACTTTATTTTGTAATTTTATTTAATTACTCTTCTATTTTTGTGTCCCGCCTTTCTTGATTAACTTCTATAATCCGTTCCGGAATTAATTTGTGTCGTAATTATTCTATTCTTTTTCCTGTCTTTCTGGATAAAGCTACATTCTTTGCCGGATTTGTAAGTAATTATGTTTGTTGACAACTGTTAATACTGGCTTTCCCCTTGTTGCTCTATGTTTTCTTGCGGGGTTTTCCTGCCACTTGGCATGCAGCATTATTCGCTTTGGCGTACGTCTACAAAAACGGTTCAGTTTATAATACCAACCAATTGCAGGAATCGTCCTAGGATCACATAGTAAAAACTATTTCCGACACACGTGTGAGGGTTTTACAATATCTGCTCCCGTTTAACATTTTTTAAAGTAATAATTTCCGCAGAAACAGTTGAAATAAGAGCCTGTCGTTTTTAGAGTGATTTGTAAATAAATAAACGGAAAAAAAACTCGAATTGAATTTTAACGTTTTCGAAAGTCAATACGGAAAAACTACAAAACAACAATCCTAGATAGTATCTGCAACCTTTATGAGCCAATATTTACCCCTGATATTATTTGTTATGCGTAATCTCTTGCAGCCCAATCAAATGTACGGGATTTCGGCATCAGAGATTGTTCCTCACAAATACGTTGCTCGAGAACATTTTTTTTGTTCAGAAAGTTGGCCAAAACTATTGTCTACGATTTTTTGCAAGTTGGCTTTGAAGAATGTACAATTTTAAACTGATGCTTTTAGCACTGAATTACATACTATGGTTTTCTCCCGTTTCTACTATTTTGGCGATAGTAACTTTTTAAGCCTAAACAAGAGCAGCTATCAAAAATCTGTTTGGGAGTTTTGTTTGCGATGGTTTTCACCATGTTGCTAATTTTTCAAGACAGTAAATCTTATGGGTTTAGCAAACGAATCGTTTGCTAGCTAGTTGACTTTTTGTCGAAACAGTACAATTTCTTGTCTAGAAAAAAAAAAATAGCTACCACGGCGAACACCATTTTTAACCAAATTGCCAAACAGATATATGATATATTCTCTCGTTTAGACTTATGAAGAAACTGCATTCACAAGTATCGTCTACAAAACTAATATCACTTCATAAAAATATAACATTGGGATATTAACAGTACTTGAACCCCCTTAACTGCCATAAGGAGAATGAATGGCAGTTAAGGGTGTTCAAGTACAGTTAATATACTAATTTTATATTTTTACGAAGTGATAGTAGTTTTGTAGACGATATTTGTGAATGTCATTTCTTCTTATGAAACATATTTCTCTCTTAAGGCCCCGCTACTTAGTTTAGCAGTGGTTTCAAAAATATTTTTTTGTAACGCAAATTAATACATATATCAAACAATCCTTTGGCAGTTTTAACACTTATATATCAACGTCTTTATATGAATTTTTCTGTTGCAATACACCAAACTGATTTTTAGATTTTTGCCCCCGAAATAGTACACATTTTGTTGTGAAAATAAGCCAAAATGAAGCAAAATATTTTCTTTCTCGCAAACGGTACATTATTTTTAAAAAACGGTCTGGGAAAATTGTGTATCGTATGACTGTACACTGTCTCAAATTTTTTCAAAGCATTTGGTTAACAAATTTTTGAGTTATTTGCAATTGTTTGAAATAAACGGGAGATCATGGCCTTAATGGTGCTTATAGTTAAAATCTGACATTACTCTGCCATGCAAATAATAAAAACTAGTTGATTTAGTTAAACGAAATAATTCCCAGCGAAATAACGTGTCATGGGCTACGTGACCTTACGTTAGAAAAACTGACCGTGAACAAATTTTTGTAGTTTAAATCATTGCTGAATTTGTAACTTTATTCCTACACTTTTGCGAATTTTTTTAAAGATTCTAAATAACAAGTTGTGGGTTTGTAAATACAAAGTTTTTCACTATTTGCATGTCAGCGTAATATGTAAATTTTAACTCTGACGCACCGTTATGAGAAAACTATAGAAGCTAAAATTGTTTCGTAAGAGGAAACTGTACTTACAAGTACCGTCTACGAAACTAACATAAAACCTCATGGATGTATAATATTAATATTTTATACCACCACCTGAACACCCTTAACACAAAGCAACGCCGGTTCTCGTAGCATAAGACACACGCAGTCATCAGTCGCAAGATGAAAGGGAACCGTAACGTAGATGCGGTGAGTCACGGCCAGTACCGTAGTAGATATTGTAATAGGGGGGCTATTAGAGGATTCAGGCAACAATTGAATAACTACGTCAAACGAAATGGCGCAGTGCAAGACAACTTAAACAGACGAGAGGTGCCGGCACGTGAGATGCTTCGAGAACCGCCGAACTCAAGGTCACTCTCTGGTTCATGTACACTTCCCTGAATACCTACAATGAACACGCTAAGGTAGCAATTGCTGGTTTCTTCATTCCTGCTTCACACTGTTCGCGGGTAAAAGCTAGCAATCTATAAAGAAAAATTACATTTCTCACTGTAAAATGTGAAGAGAATTTGATTCTTCAAAACCGACAAGTCTTAAAAATAAATTGCATAGTTAAACATCAAATCAACAATTATTTGAATGACAAATAATCTTAAGAGAAATATTACTGTTCCCTTTACACGTCAATTTTTTTACGATATCGTAGAAAATTATAAAATTACGATTCTTAACTACAACTGTGCTCATTAAAAGCAGTAAGTCAAGTGTGTAGCCATTTTCCACGCATTTTGTTTTTGTTTGTATATTTATTAGTTCTTCTGGATTTTCGGGTCATCTTTCTGGATACACCGGCTACATTCCTTTCCGGAATCGTATGCACACCTAATACTATATTTTATTCTGAGTTTTCTGCGACATTGGCTTGCAATAAATACCACGCATTTATGAACGTTCCCACGCAAGAGTTGCGAGCTGGTCAACAGTTGCTAGAGGCGGTACATACTGTATTATAACAATAATTATTATTCACTGAACACAAAACACGGGAAAAAATTCGTCCTCAGGCAAGACCTGGACATTTACATGTGACACACGTTCAGAAGATTGTGAAACATTGCAAGCTAGTGATTCACGTAAGTGTGTTTGCCTTTGCACGGGAGATTTTTTTTTCTCCACAGTTTTATGGTGGCGTGCACTGGCAACCGGTATGTAGGTTGAGTGTTATTAATTTTTAAATTAGTAGAAATCATGTTTAATCAGTGGAATCTGGGGCAGTTTTTCTTGATTAAAATTAGTAGATTTAGTGGAATTTACCTTGCATTTATTTAAGACTGCAGAGCATGTGTAACTTAATTTGCATGTTTACAGCAGGCAGAAGTGGTTTCAAAACGTTTAAATTAGATATACGAGTAACTACGAGGCATTACAAGTGTTTCAAGATCATAACTGGACTGACATAAAAATCTGGAACCTGTGGGTACACAAGTTATTTAAGTGAACTAACATACTAACGAAACTCGTTCTCCGGGTTTAACTACCTTCCATAATTAGCGTAAAAGCTTGGCACGAAGGCAATTAGCCTCCAGACAGGTAAATACAGACACTTCAGATGAACGGCATGTGCCACGAACAGACGCTGACGCAAGTTTCATGTTGCCAGATAATATAACTGTACAAACTGACATACGCTGTACTAGATATGAACCAACATACTCTCTTCTTGCAATGGGGGCAAGTTACAAACTAAAGAAGTGTTTCGGACATACGCCAATGCAGCAAATGGTGTCTCACAGAAAACCAGAGAATACACACAAACAAACAGACAAGCAAACAGACGAAAGGACTTTGTTTGCAACTGGCAAACATAGGTAAACACATACAATTCCACAAGAAGCTGAGTCAATGAGTACAAGAAAACTGAACACAAACGAGCACCCAAGTACCAAAAATTAAACCAAGGAAAAATAAATATATAACTCAAGATCATTCCACAAAGGAATTCCGTCAGTAAGTTTGAAACAGCAGACAAAAAAGTCCTTTTTGGTTAAATATTTTTATTTAGCTCTGGAACAAATTCTGTAATCAAAATATCTGAATCTCCTCACAAAAAACACACGGCCACATGCTCATAATCTCAATGTTATTGTCACCTGTATGGTAGCGATTAAATGAATGGCGGATTCGCACGTTTGCTTTAAAGTAACAATTATTTTGTATCTAAGGAGGAATGAGACCAGATGATATGCGCATGTGTGCTGAAATATAAAAAAAGTAAGACCAGCATAACTAAACATATAACCAATTTCTTAAAGTGCAAGTCTTATGCCTATTTAGCCATTTTCCAAGAACACATATGAAGTGATCTCTCTACACTTCTGAAAACTAAAAACCTCTGACAATTCCGTAAAAATCTGGGATCTATCAAACGTGCAGTAACCAAAAAATAGTTTTTTTTTTTTTTTTTTTTTACATTTTTAGAAGTTCAACATGTGTTTAGTTTGTAAACTGAGTGCCAATTAATATTTTCAGTTAAATTTATTGCAGCAAAAGTCGAATTTTAGTTAATTCATTGGAAATTCTAGAAATATTTCAATTTTCTCGAATGACTGGAATTCTCGATATCTTATTCAATGGCACTGAAGATGGCAATGAAAGTAAGCAAGTACTGGGTATTTGCGAAATTTTGAAAATATATTAAAAACAGTATGACACTTGGTCGCAAAGAAATTGTTGACTACCGATAACCCCATTAAAATTACCGTAATAATATATCTTCGGCCAAGAAATTCGTTATCTATACGCTGGAATGGTTTAAGACGTCACTCAAAGAAAATAAATTGGCAAATGAAATTTGTCTACTCAATTTCTCAGGTAAATAAATATACTGTCACCCTTATTAATTTACTCATTTCTTTTTTATTCAAAGAATAATTTAAATATGAATCAGAACTAGTAATTCCTAAAATATTTTTACAATTTATAAATGTGTACAGATTGTACACAACAGCTAAGAAATTAGAAATCAAAATAATTTAACAGTTATATAAAAGCACAATGCTACAAATAAATAGCCACACAAATTATGTTTTATATTGATTATATACGAAGTAAACAAAGATAATTTATATTACTTATGTTTAACAAAATGGAACTATCAGTTTCAATGCAAATTTAAAACGTGTATTAAACCAAATATAAACCTATGAATCATACCTGGATCTGGGTTTGAACCTGCGATCTCTAGGGTTGCGACTTTGTTTGTTGAATTTAACGCCATCACATCTGCAACAAAATAATAAAATACTTACATAAACCATCAAACAATACTAATTTTAATTTTTAAAACATTCTATTCAAGCATGGATCGACCGCTTCTCCCTCTCCAACACACGTATACGCACAGACTCTTCTCGGACGTGGGCGCATAGTTAGTAGCCAAGAACTGGAGTATTTTCGCGCAGAATGAGCTTGCCTGCTCTTCTGAGAAACTATTACCACCATTTTATGACGATCGTTAAGTGATGTGTTGCTGATCGAGTTCATGTGCCGCGCCTTCTCTAAGAACCACGTTTTTAACGTCGGCATCCTACCTAGGTATTTTTAGAACGGGTTGGCAGGGGCCCCAAATTGGTACCAGCAACGCAATCTTCCATCGAGATGGCTCTCATTCAAGATTCTTGAAAGTTTGACAAGAATTCTTAGAAGCGAGTTTTCTTCCAAGGTGATTTCTGGAGAGGAAGCTTGAAACAGTGGTCTTTACCTTCCGTGTGATTCACTCTATTATTATTATTATAGTTATTATATTTTTGTGGATGATATTAAGGTAGACTACGTTATATCAGTCAATTGAAAGGTATCCCAGCATTAACATTTGAAACAAATCCCTGCCAGTAAACTGTATAAACTATTATTAAGGCAATAGCCTATTTCACAATTATATATATATATATATATATATATATATATATATATATATATATATATATATATATAATTTGTGAGCGATTAATAGAAGCTCGACTTCACAGTAGTTGTAAGTGACCAAATGAGGTGGTTTTCATAATAGGGTAAATTGATGTCTAAATGGGCTGAAAATGGGAGCATACATATGTGCATGTTAGGGAAAGAATAAACTGAATTGTTGCACCTTGAAAGAAGCAACATATGCTAAGCTAACAAACCTGAAGGGCTGCCCTTCCAAGGTACAAAAATTCAGAGAACTCTTAAAATATGACACTGGCAGAAAAATCCCGAAGGACTGCCTTTCCAAGGGGCGACCATTCAGGATTGTTTAAGGGCTAAAACAAACGCGTTTGCAGAAATTGCAAGGGCTATCCTTCCAGTCGCTTTACAAAAACACCATTGCTAGAAAAATCCTGAAGAACTACACTGCCCAAAGGGTAACCATTCATCTCCCCCGTTCTAGCTAGGTAAATCTTGTAATCTTACTTAATAATATGTATTATCACATACAACATACTACAGTAGCTTCACGACAATTTAAGATGTGAGTGAGCACTGGCGTTTTATTTTATTCAAGTTGGCAAAACTAATTTTTTTCTCAATAGTTATTTCGGCTACTCATTAAACTATGTTAAAAATTTGCCTCTTGGCATAATGAAAATACTTTTGCTAACGTTACTATCTTATCATTACCGAAATTAAATATTCTAATGCTCATTCACAAATTGTTACATATTTCTGAAACTTTTTAAATACGGTCTATGTGAGTTAATAGCGATAAGTATGATTTACTTGACTGAATTAATTAAACACACAATTGAGTGTATGATCCCATTTTCAGTACATTTTGATTTTTTTAAATACTGTATTACGAAAACCGCTATTGTTTAGTGTGGTGATGTTTTCTTTGATCCCTTTACAAAGTGGGGAAGGGGGGGAGTTTATCTAAACAATTTTAATGGTTTTAGTAACTATTACATAAGTACAATATGTGGTTTGTTTTAGTCATATATTGTGACTATTTTTGTAGTAACGAAACTTTATTGCCATCATAATTTTTGTATAATGGCATACCAGAGCCCAAAATTACATAAAACGGTACTATACAAGGAAAAATCAACTGACTTACAGAAATTAAATAATTCACACTGACGAACAGTGACATGGGCTAAGTACAAAAACAGCATTTAATATTTTCTTGTAATTTCTAAAGAAAACAAATTGCTGAATTTAAAACGAAAAATAGCTTTTGACTAGCCCGTGACCGCCCGTGGCGCCGTTTATCAGTAAGAATTATTTAATTTCAGTAAGTCAATTGCTTTTTCCTTGTATAAAACCGTTTTATCCAGATGTGTAATTTGATATGTCATTAAAAAAACTATAAAAGCTACAAAATTTCAGTATCATAAAAAATAGTCACGATGCATATCTGCAAAACAAGCCATATCTCGTACAAATATAAAGGTTATTAAAACACCTAAACGCAAAGTCTGGCCGAAGAACAAACTAGTTGTGATCGCAAGGCAGGCTCGGTAGGAAGTAAACAGTCACGTTGTAACCGTCTTCAGGAGGGTCAACGACATGCATTGAGAGGCGACGCCAGTTGGTGCTAATTGTGACCGGCTGCCCAGACCAAGGATCTGTTAGCTCTGTCCTTCCTTCCGTTTAGCCCGAAGACAGGACGGGTGGGCTGAAACAATGGAACGGAACGACTCTGATAAAAAAAAACCGCACTGCTACTGAGCCCGCAACACTCTTACACTCAAAATCCAAATTAGTGGTTACAATCAGTGAAAATTTAAACACTGAAACTAGCCTATTTGCTTTTTACTTATGAACCTGTAGAATTCACTGAAGAGTAATTAAGCAGGTGAATTCATCGAGGATACGTGGAAATCACTTCTAAATCACAATATAATTTATTTACTGCAACAGTCAGCACGTTTCACTGACTTCAGTTGCCCGTTTTTGAACGAAACGATTAGAATATCATCGAAGTGGGTCATTTCACACTGACTCAAGTTACTAACTTGAAAGTAAGACGCTATTAAAAAAAGTGGCAAAGAAGTAGGCTTTACGACTGTTTCGACAGCAAGGCTACATACGACTTGACACAGCGACAGAAACTGGGGAAAAAAAAAATGTCGGTCATGGCTTTTGTTAATGAACCATCCTAAATTCATCTGAAGCAATATCGGGAAACAATGGAAAACTGAAATCAGGATGGCCGGGGCCGGGAATCGAATACAGGTCTTCCCGAATGAAAGTCGAACGCGTTGCCATTTCGCCACCTCGCTCGCTATAGATTATAAACACGTGGTTTCAGCCGCTGTGCCCAAAGCAATGTTTTAACATCTACATAAAGCAAAGAACAGACAAACAGCACGTACGTGAAATGTAGGACATGACATAACTTGTGTATGTGACGTAAGACGCCATTTGAAAAGCCGTTGAAAGTAAACAAACATGTTAAGTTTTTAATTAAAGGCATGATAACAAATTTACTTTCACAGATACAACAAAAATACTTTAATTTTTTCGTGTGTATGTATTGCCTACAAACTTAAACCATTTCGTTGAATATGCTATAAATAGTTTATTAACATTTTAAGTTCTACGTACATAATAAATAAACACTACTTTGGAAACAGGACAAATTTATTTTAAGAAACCCACTATAAAATGAGTACGAGCCTATAGTTAAAATTTAAATATTTGGTCGTGATGACGAAAAATGCTTATAAGCTTGCATTAACAATAAAAGTTTGGCATTTTCTACCATTCGTAAACACACTAATAGGACCAGCTAACTTAAAACGAAACAGTTATGGGCATGTGTGTATTTTTTTTTCACACACACACACAAAATAGTACAGTAGTACCACGAACAGTTAACAACGTCTTAGTGAGCACTGGTGCTTTTATTTATTCCAGTAGCAAAAAACAGTTTCCTAACTGTTTAGATTTCGACTACTGGTTATATATGTTAAATATCTGTCTCTAGGTACTGTAAAAATATTTTTGTAAACGTGTTACTGGCTTATCACTACCAACATAAAAATTTCAGTGATCACTCACAAGTTGTTAAATATTTCGTAAACTTTTTATTAAATACATTGCGTATTAAGTAATAGCGTATAGCGTTACACACTTGTACGCTACTTTTATTTGTATGAAACTCCAACACACATGACTCGGCAAGCGAATCTCGCACACATCTGCCATCTTCAATGTACGCGTAGAGCGACTCTTCAAAAATGACGGAACGCTCTCTACTTGCGAGAAACCACCCACAAAAACGTACATACAGCAAGAAAATAAAAAAAAATTGAACCTTAAACGTAAACGATAAACACTCATCGAAACAAATAATTAGCTTCTTTGAATAATTGAACGATAAAACCTGAGGCCGCTATAACAATTAAGCAGGCAATTGCCTCGGTGAAAAGTAGTGCGTACTATAACCGTATAAATACTACTAATTGAAACTGCTGGAACAATAAAAACCACTGACATAATATCGGCTGTGTACACATCATACGTTTCACGACACTTTTGTGTTTTAAGGGCGCGGCCTACCGCAATTTTCATCACCATTTTTAAATTTTTTATTTGTACCAGATATTTTAATTCTTATTTTAGACACAAAATGTGACTAAATTTGGCTCTTATGAAATTTTTTTATCTCTCATAGTTTCCGCGTAATGGCTTGTTAAAGTCATATTTTGCATGTTTCAGTTTTAAGGACTACACTAAAACCAACTGATACACCAAACTCAAAAAAATCACAGTGGATAAAGACATTGCAGGCTACAATGTCAGGTAATAAAAATTATTTGTATTTTTAAAAAAAAATTATTGAATTTTTTTTATTTTTAGTTTCAGCATTTTTTTTAACACAAATAATTTTTATTCTTTATTTTTATGAGCACCACATTGTAGCATGCAATGTCTTTATCCACTGTGATTTTTTTGAGTTTGGTATATCAGTTGGTTTTAGTGTAGTCCTTAAAACGGAAACATGCAAAATATGATTTTAACAAGCCATTATGCGAAAACTATGAGAGATAAAAAACATTTCATAAGAGCCAAATTTAGTCACATTTTGTGTCTAAAATAAGGAAAAAATGTGGTACAAATAAAAAATTGTTTAGGAATGCGAACGTAGACGCCTGGTTCGCATCAAACCCCACACCGCTGTTAGCCCCGAGTGGAGAGGAAAAGCCACGCACGAAAACAATACGCATATTTTCTCGGTTGAATTGGTTAACTAATTCATGAAATCGGTGGTTTGCCACTTGTGGTTACTCTAATGTTTATTGCAATGGGACAGAATGACAAACTGTACTATTGTGGACATACGGCGTCTCAGACATCTTAGAATGAGAATGTGTACCGGGCTTTACAGCGAAAAGTGAAGAACTCTAAGATTGCAGGTACTGATCCCCCTTACCTTAGAGGTCTTTAGGGCTGGTGAGGGTTACACGAGGTGAGCATGTAGCAGGGCTGTGTGTCTACTAATAGGGAGATGCGGCGGACAGCAGCAACAAGAGGTGATGCAGCTTGGTCGGGCTACCTGCAAGCCAGCAGAAATAACTCCACAGTGGCCTGGGGATAGGAATCAAGTAGCGGCGTGTAACCTGCGGGCTCAGAGAACCAGCTATTATTACCTGGTGTGGCGGGCGGCACGTTCCGTGGCAGTTCTGCCCTTCAACAACCTTGTGGATACGCCTCGAGGTTAAATGTGGGTTTACAATTGATGACATACCAGTAAGCGTAGAACATAGGTCGTTCGCACAAGAACTAACCTCTATGTATTCTTACCTACCGATTCACAACACAATAAAAAGTGATCCTGTGCGCTGTGATGTGCATTGAGATGCAGACATAGGAAATGGTAATATTTCATTTCTTGTACGTACTAAGGTTAATTTTACTACAGGTTAGAAAGATCAATGTTAAAAGTTTGTCACAGGGAAAATTTTTTCTGCTTGAGCGCTGGTATCGGTAGACAGTGCACCAAACTGACCAATTAGAGAGCTTTTCTGCATTTTAAGTTACACTGAGTTCATAATTTTAAACACGAAATCGGTTTCTTTTCACTTTAAATTAAATTAAATTACTTCTATCATTTCCAAGTTTACTTAAATTTCATTTTACTACGGTTTCGTATTTACCTGGTACATTAGCGATTGAAACTAATCTAGTGGCCAAATTCTCCCATAAGAAAACGTGTTTTCTTTCTAACCTGTAGTAGAATTAACCTTAGTGCAGAAGCCTATCACAGCAAAGGATTTTGTGAGTGTCCGTCATGTTGGTTTAACCAAAAAAAAAACACTAGAATATGAAATGTTAATGTTAAAAACTATGTTTCTATCTTGTAAATTATGTCTTACACTGAGCAGTTTATAGGAACTTTGTTTCTATATTTCCTATTATCTCCAAATACTATTCCATTTCAAGTATGCTTCAATGGCCTTCAGTTGACTTTTATACAGCATGGAATATTTCAGATTCGTTGCAAGAAATGCCATTGGTTAAACATACCAGTAAAAATTTAATTGTAAATTAATTTAGCACAAGACGTCTGGTCGTGCACAGTTTCCACTGTTATGTTATATGTTTTGTGCTTATGTTTTTTAATTGATAACCTACCTTAAGAGGGGGTGGTACATAATTCAACGCTAAAAGCATTAGTCTATAACTGAAGGTTTCTTGAAGCCAATTAGCGAAAATTAAACAATAGCAACCCTAGACAATAGTTTTAGCCAACGTTTTAAACAAAATTATTTCCAGTGTTACGAACTTCTGAGAGACACAATCTCTGACGCCGGATCCTTGTGCATTTAACTGCGGCGCAAGGGATCACGCGTAACGAATTAATAATTCTGGATAAATATTTACTCAAAAAGTTGGCAAATACCATTATCTACGATTGCCATAGAGTATTTTATCCATATTGGCTTCGAAAAAAGCGTAGATTGATGATTTCAGTATTTATTTATCATTCGCGCACTCTTAAGAGCCCTACAAGCCTACATCAGGCGCTAGGCGCCTCGTCTGAAGCACGGAACCAGGCAGGTTATATGAGCTAGACTAGCTCCTGCGGTAACAACCATGTCATCTTTATACTAGGGGATAAAGTTCACAACGTATGTCTACAAAACTGACCCTATCTCACACAAATACACAGTTATTAAACAATTAAAATGTTGGTAAACTACTCCCCCTATTTTTTTTTTTTTGCAGTTGAAGTACGTAATTAGGACTAACAGTCACGTCAACAGGGAGGACATTAGAAGCGGAGCTAAAACCTCAGAGACTCAGGTACAGGTAGCGCTACGGCCTTGGTCGTTTATAAACAGTTCCGGAGTGACTGTTGGAAAATCATAGAATGCCGAAGCCATGATATATTTTCTTCTGATAAAACAGCAGATTTATTAAGTGTGTCAGTCAGCGAGAGTGAGAGATTTTGTTCAACGCTCAACATCGAGGTCTTAAGCGCTGGTGAGAGGTGACATGAGGTGAGTATGGAGCAGCGCCGGGATGAAAGAGCGGTGTAAACGGGAGATCCCTGAGAATACCCGCCGACCAACGGCATCGTCCGGCACTACTCCCACATGCGAATATCCGGGGACTGACCCCGCAGGGGGTTGGTAGGCGAATAGTCTGACCATTCGGCCACCGCAGCCCCTGTAATCATTTAGAAATTTAGAAATAAGTCGTTTCTACAAATAGTGTTAGTGTTAACCAATATCACTCTTGAGTTTACAAACACAGTGAGTTTACAAACACAATTTCTGTCATAGTCAACAAACCTGTGCTACGTATGATTCCTACTGCAGAGCACTCTATTCTAACTACAGAATACGTGGTATACGTAATGACAATATTTAGACTGTTCTTCCAAAATTAAAGACTGTAATGTTACGGAACGTTCTGTTGCTGGTACTACAATTAGGCTGCAGTTATCTTAAAAAAAACAAATTACGGAATTTCCTTGGAGGCGTCACGCATCAACACTGAACGTCAACGATATATTTAGAAGACAAAACATTCATTCAAATAGTGATAACAGAGGAGCAACAATTTATTCGAATATCAAGTTCTGATAGATGGATTAAATGGAAATATTTCGGAATCAGGTTAAGTAAAAAAAATGTGGCTTTTCCATATAATTCTGATAAACTATAGAACGAAATCAATTTCCTAGACTTCATCGGATAATAATGAAGATATTTTGGTGCAAGGACGAAGAAGTATTTGAACATGGCTGTAAAATTTACGTTATGTTTGCTAACACCGAGGTTCACAACCGACAAGACTATGTAAAATGAGAAACTACAGATGTAATTAACTTACAGGTGAATAAAAGGCATTAAGAAATTTTTCTGTCTACAGCAGACTTAATAGTATCGAGGCTGATAACAGGCTGTTAGCGGAATATAAAATACCGGAATATACACGGGGAGAACAGGATGACTGAACTAGCACAGGTAAAGAAATATAATTCCAATACTTATATGGAAATACTTATAAAAAACTTTCACGCATCAATTACTGCACAAATTTGCATACTGACACGATGTGATTTTATTCTCATCAGATAACGAAACGAAAGAAATACCTAACTGCTGGCGAAAAGGACTAGGAAAGATGGAAGAATTAGATTTTATATACAGGATGTCCAGAACGTCCGGTCTCGTAGGACAAGTCGCATTCCGCGTGTGCAAAGCAAATCGTGGGCATAAATTTTATTATTTTGATTATTTGCTATCGTAATGACACATGGAGGTGAACACAAGGCTGTAGTCGTACGTCAACAAACTGCATCACTACTACAATGTCCCATATTTCACCCATTTATATTTTCCTTATGAAACCAAACTTACGGTACACTGCGTGTGTGTGTGTGTGTGTATATATATATATATATATATATATATATATATATATATATATATATATATATATATATATACACACACACACACACACATACACACATATCGATGGCGCAGTTCAAAAGGGAAACAACTAAAAAAATTGCGTTTGGCTCACCATCACATTGACAGAAGTGAACTCGACCCAGTTGAAAATAAAAGAATGTGTAAGTGCTCACGTTTTAATCAAATGCACGTTATTCTGTTTCCAGTAAAGTTCTAGAAATTGCACTTTTTTTTTATTTAAAGTGTGATAATTTCACCAAAGTCAAACTACAGACATTTCAAACACTGTAAACATTTGCCTATGTATTTTTGCTTCAAATTAACACCAAATATGTCAATTAACAAAATTTTCGGCGAGACGGAAATCTTTCTATATGCATTTTACTCAACACTGGAAACTTTCTGTTTATATTTTATCAGACATACAAATATATATATATATATATATATATATATATATATATATATATATATATATATATATTTGTATGTCTGATAAAATACTTTGCTTTTATTTTTTAGTTCACGTATAATAGAAAATAAAGACGGAATCTGGTTTTAATTTTTTTAGGTCTAACGTAAAAATGTTACTTCTGTTCAAATGAAGGAGGAAGTGTGAAGTACAGCTTTTGTCACACGTAACTATTACAGCCTGTTTAGAAGATGAAAGTAAATTTCACTTACTGGAGATTGTAGAGCATGGCACTATACCTTCAAACACAGCAATGTTTAACTAAACTCTGCATCATCCTACTTACATAGTATTCAGTTAATGGACAAAATACGACACCTGATTTAAATGCTTGTTAAGTTGTCAGTAAGGTTCGCATTCTTATTGCCTTTAAGTTAATTTTATTCCATTATGTATAGAAGTGGTAAGGAAAGATCGTTTTGCTATCACCTTCCTACTGGCACTACCGGCCCCTTAATCTTTCCAAGGCCGTAGCATTTTTTTGTTAACTTTCAAATTTCTACACCACAAAGAACCGACTTATGCATGGGGTCACAGTGGCCGAATGGTCAGACCATTCGTCGCCTACCAAGGCGATTCGATTCCTAGCGGAGTCGGTCCCCGGATTTTCGCGTGTGGGAATAGAGCCGGTAGATACCTTTGATCGGCAGGTTTTCTCGGGGATCTCCCGTTCCCCGCGCCCCTACACTCCTGCACCGCTCCACACTCACATTGTCACCCCTCACCAGCGGTAAAGACCTCGATGTTAAGCGCTGACCAAAATCTCTCACTCTCACCGACTAACACAATAAAACGGCTGTTTTTTTCTTCAGAAATCTATGCGCTTCGTCTATGTTGATTACGTAGCTCTATTCGTCCAATGGCAGGCCATGGGGGAGGGGAGAGAATTAAATTAATAAATGCGGTAATCACTTTGAAAAGTCACTCCCGACGTAATTTTCAAAAAGGTACGAATTCTCTACTTACAGATTACTTAGTCTTGAAAATTTGTTTGTCAAACAACAACTATAAACAGAGCTATTATGATACCATTAGCACAAATCTAACATTATCATATCACCTGCAATCAGTTTTTAAAATTTGCAGATTTTAGTTTTAAAAGAGGACAAACACAAGCATAATTTGCGTGTGGCAATAAATTCAATCAGCGTTTACATTTTTTCTCTGCCTGTGCATAATCTGTTCGTTGTGTTAGTTTGAGTGTTTTTATTCCATTGTCGTGTTTCCTATCGGTTCTACGCTTGTTACACATGAGAGTTTCAGCACTGTGTGACAGGTGTTGCCAATCTCTTGGTAAGTACCCTTCCAAGAACTCGCGGAACACTTCGAAACTTGTAAATGAGTTGCGGTATAGGGCTTGGTGAAAACTTCACCCCCCCCCCCCAAAGTAAATAAAAATTTTCTCACGGAATCTTTTCTTTCGTCACTTTCTTGAAGCACAGGATGTGACAGAAAGTACTGAAGCGTCTCAAATTATTAACTTGTTTTTGTAATTACGTTATGAATATAACAGTCTCAATATAGTATCTTGTATTGCATAAATGTAATATGAGGAGTGTGCTCTATGGTCGCGGTATCTCAACCCGGATACAGAATTACAACTGGGCGCCTGTAGTAGATAACTGCTTTCCCTGAAGGATGACACGGAATGAGGTCATGCGATGGAGAAGCGCCGGAATGAAAGATACGGGGGAAACTGGAGATCCCCGAGAAGACCCGCCGACCAGCGGCTTCGTCCGGCACGATCCTATACGCGAAAATCCAGGGACCGGCCCCGCTGGGAATCGAGCCTGGACCGTCTGCGTGGGAGGCGAGCGCTCTAGCCACTATTCCAACCGCGGGCCTAATCATGAATGAACGGCGTATGGCACGCGGTATTGTGCTACAAATTATATTGATGTTCACTGCAAAAAAAAAAAAAAAAACTTCCGAAAATGTTTACGAAATAATTATCCCAGACGCAGTATGGGACAGTTACCATATACTTCCTTCTTGTAAATATACAAACTTTTACAGTTGTTACAATACGATTCTGGTAACTTCAGTATACATTTGACTGTTTTATAAAAAAGTTTAATAATCCTATTATGGATGTCTGGGAAATATTCTACCATACCGCGCAGCGGTTTTCGGAGATAAAAATTATTTTAAAATAAAAAAGTTAATATTTTTGAAATTCGGTTATTATAAAGTCCTGGATATTATCGTACTAAAATTTATAAAAATTACAATTTCCCATTTTTATGGATTTTGTGGTTTCAATCCCTTATTTTTCTAAATACCGTTTTCAATTTTCTACTCGATAGCAAGGCATACTACCGCCCAGTGCTATATAAACAAACGTCCGCTAATAGAATATCTACTCGGCAGAAAAGTTCCGTCCAGTTGTGATGAGTAGTTTAGATTTCATCGACGACTGAGTATTTTAGTCGTTCGCTCGACATGTTAACTTTCCACACCCCTTAAGACTCGGTTTCAGTCGCCATATTGAATTTTATTATTTCTCGCTTTTTTTTTTTTAAATTCTAAGTAGAAAAATGTTAAATATGCGATTACATCTCAAATTCTATTTACATTACGCTACAGTACAGACCTTGGGATTTAATTATTAACATGTAATTACGAAGCAATGTGTGTGGCGAATTTTTTTATATTCATAATTTTCCCGACAAATTGCAACCTAACTATATATTACTAGCTCTGTTGCCACAATTGTATTATAGCTCAAGGTAAATAGAACTTGCGGTACAGTCGCCGATTTATTATTTTTCTTCTCAGAATTCCAAAAAAAGCTAAAAATAATAAAATTCAATATGGCGACTGAAACTGAGCTTTAATGGAGAGCTTGAAAAGGACATGCATGCATATGACGTTCCTTGAATGCTATCCCTAAGCAGGAATCACTCGCTACGTTAATTAGTTTTCCAATAAATTTGTAACGCTCGAAGCTCTGCACACAGCTCTGTGGCCTGGGAAGGCGGGAACAAAAAAAAAAAGTGTGTCGTCCTATGCCTAGAGACGGTGAAATATAGCAAGAGAAATTTTCCATCCAACGTATTCTCCGCATCAAGGTAGCGTCCTGCATCTTGTACGATTAGACGACGGTTATATGGCACAGTCTAGTTGTTTATAGACGTATCGCAGATGTTTAGTATATAGCGCACCCGAATTAGCATTGCCTCAGACAAATAGGGACTCATCAACGAAAGAGAAGCATCGGAAATTAATGCATCATACTTCGAGAGGATGATTTATAGCGGGAAAACTTGACTGTTTGCTGGGTTTCAACGCACGTTCTGTTTATAAGAAAATAACTGACTTTCGCTTTTATGTGGAGCTGTTGCCCTATTTGGCTTAGCCAATAAGAATCCCGCTGTAGTAATATTTGATGCCTATTATTGGTTTGCAACAGCTACGTTGTGTCAGACGTACATCGCCTAATCATGAGTGTTGTACTTAACTACCGTGTTTTAAGGCCATGTTGGCACCAAACACTTCCGCGATATAACCTCATTTCTAATTATACTTGGAGACTCGGAAATTTCGTGGGTTCAACGACCAGCCGGCTGTGCTCTACAGTCCAGTGTACACTGTGTCCTCAGCTACTTGTCCATTGGCTGCTGCTCCAGTGGTCAGTTGTATATATGACAAGGTAGCGCGGGAGTCTTGTGTATGTTTTCACGCAGGTCTGATATTTGTTCACAGTCGTCAAGGAAGAGTTTCATCAACATAGATCCATAACGCGAGTTAGCTTTAACCGCGATATCCACCATCACTACTCATGCCTGACTGACGCATCCAGTGCGTTGTACAGACTTCGAGTAAAACATTTCTGGCATTTATAATGTGTAGTGCTGTACTTAGAAAACCTTTAGTGCCCAAAGGCAGTCAATGTCCAAGTCCTCTTCTCAACTACAAATTTTTAAATTTTTACGGGGAAATTAGTAAACCATAAAATGTATAGGCCTACATTTTCAGCTGCTAAAACTTTCAGTACATGCATTCCACATTTTATTTCAGAGATGAGAAATATTTTTATCTTTATTGGCGTACCATAAAAATATATGGTCACCGTTTATCACGTTCAGGCAAGCTTCCGACGGGAAGACAGCGTGACAGTTGAATGTCTGCGGCGACGAGGCAAGGGGCGAGTAGGTAAGAGTTAAGTTTCAAGGTCGAGAATGCACAAAATAGCTGCAGGCAGGTGGAATTACATAAATACATCGACGCCGTATTTTGTCCATGAATATTTACATTGTACTGATTGATAGACATCTCAGTACGGAAGTACACTGCGCTCCAAGCCCATTTCAAAGTAATATGATAAAGGGGGGCATCATCATATTTTAAGTTCAAAAAATAAATAGGAATCTGAGCCAGTAGTCAACATAATACCAAAAATTGTGTGTATGTATGTGTGTATATATATATATATATGTGTGTGTGTGTATGTGTGTGTACATACAGGGTGTATCATCTATGAGTAGTGCCACGATTTTGTGGCGAAAAATTTTTAGATTTTTGCACCATTTGGTTTGAATGCCTTATATTCTTATCTGAAGTTTTGCTTCATGTTCAGTGATGGAATGTTAACTCTCACTTCTTTTGGGGATCTACTGACAAATTACAGCAGAATGAAGTCAGAATAATCTTATTCTGATTGGTGCAGTCAAATGAGAGATGCGTCTGCTGCCATGTCTGAGAAATTAGGCATGTTTTTTTTTTTCGACAATATGGTTGGATAGAATTGAGACATACAATGATTCCATACAAGATAGCCAAAAATGTACGTCACACATTGACGTGTCTCCACCAATATTATTAAGTCAGGTTAAAACTTGACTGTTTCGTAACATGGCCTCGCCATCTTGTGTTGTCTGCTACTACTGAGGCTGTCTCTCCTTCCGCAAACTAGGCCCGAAGAGTAGCCTCCAACCCAGACGCCAATATCTCAACTCGCCAGTCTGGTCAAGGAATGCTTATCGGCAGAGATGGTGGAATATCGCGAGAATCTTTTCCGCCAGCGTATTCAGAAAGTCAGCGTAGCGTCTTGCACCTTGTTATGACTGGACGATGGTTGTGTGGCACAGTTTAGTAGTTTACAGACGAGGCACAGACGATCTGTCGTAGCGCACCAGAATTAACATTGGCCCAGTCAAATATTGACTCAACAATAACGAAAATAAAAGCGTCGGAAATTAACTCATTACATTGAAGCTTAGCAAACAGTCAACTTTTTCCGCTATAAACCACCACCCTTACTCATCAATTATCTCGGTTTCTCTAAGTAAAATAAAAAGAAGAAGAAAAAAGGAATGTGTCCTTTGAAAACTTCCCTTGGAAATGATAAGCGATATAATGAAACCATAAGTCGCATTTCTGAAGAAAAAAAATTGGTATTTACATTGACGTAATGTGTTTCATATTAATTATTTACTTTTAATCCTAAGCAAGGGTCGAAATACTTGACTAACGTTCGGCAATGCATATTAGTAAGAAAACCTTAAGCCTCACTTGCAATCAGTTCAGACAAACTGTAACCGACTCAGAACCACGTATTTCTTATATTTTATAACGAGCTAGGTGACGCAACGGTAACACGTTAGACTCGCATTCGGGACGACCCGGGTTCCACTCCCTGGCTCCGGCCATCCTGATTTCGGTTTTCCATGGTCTCCCGAAATCGTTACAGGCGAATGCTAGGATAGTTTCTTAACAAAGGCCATGTCCGAATCTTCTCCAAGTTCCTGTAATAGTACTAAAGTTGTGTATCACAGACTCTAATGACTTCGCTATCGACGAGCCATAAAGTCCACTTACTTATACCTTACATTAAACAATATCACGTTCTGCCAATAAAGCGCCACGACATACTTAATAAGGCCACTGATGATTAGAGTAGTATACGGGAAACTAAATTGCGAGAGTAAATGCTTCTAAAATATATAATCAGATCATATAATATGGATCATATTTATACACCCAAAATTATAACCTAGTAAAACTCTTGGCTTTAATGTTAAACAATACAGGAGAGACTTAAGGTAAAACTGTTCATTTTCAGCGTATAAGTGAATAGGGTTCAAGAACAATTCTATACACATCTCTTTCAAAGGCGCTACTTTTAACAGCAAGTTCCCACTTAGAATCCCAGACAAAACATATAAGCTGTGGCATTCTAATATTGAACGTTTGTTCTGTCTAAAATGTTAGTCACGGGCATAAAACCCAATCGATAGTATAAATTTAAAAATAATAGCGCGTGTAAACTGATTATATTTATTTCCGTAGCTCTGCGCTGTGCACTATACAACTAATGTTTATGTAATCAGTTATAGAGTCAGGGATTTTAATTTATTTAATTATTTCATTTATTTTACTACCCACGGCACTGGGAGAGATTATCTGCCACACTTACACAATCAAATATTTGCTCCTATGTTTGCCTAATTCGTGTGACAGCCTTACAAACCCAATTACAAAATCAAGTTTTCCATGTCTTGAAGATTCCTGTTTATTGTATTTTTGCTAGTATATATTTTTTAAATCGTAAAATGAAGTATATATCGTAGAATTGATATTAAGATACGTTGAAAACTATTACTATACAGCCTAATTTCTGCAAAGAAAAAAAATCATAAGTACAGGTTATTATTGACTTGAGGAACTTGTTTTTAAGTCGATAACTAGCTAAAATTATATATTTATTTGGTTTTAAAAATTAGGCTACATAGAAAAACATTTTTAAATAAATCTGTGTAGTAGTTATACATGTGCTGCCTTTGAGGATTCCACAAAAACTATCGCAAAAACAGTATAAATAGGAAGCCGTGACCGTTAACGACTTCTTACTGTCATCCTCGCATTGCCAAATTGTGTGATCACCATTAAGCAAAACTAGAAACAAAATTATTTAACCCAAATTTTGGACTCCAACCACCAGATAACGAGGCGAAATTGCAGCTTCTTGCACTAGCTTTTAGTTTCTTACGTTATCTACTGGCCTTCAGCCACACTCAAATATTTATGCTCTGAAACGAACGAAGATCGAAGTGACATCATCAAACTTCAATAAAAGGGAGCTATCCGTTCACCGAATCAATTCTTTCTTATTTAAACATTACGTTCGTATCTGGCGAGACTGAGCAGACTTTCAGGAAATTGAATTATTCCATTATCTAGGACAACCTACACAACACTCCTCTCAATTTTTTACTACACTCCAGCGGAAACTGCCATTCCTCGTCTCTCTCTCTCTCTCTTTCTCTCTCTCTCTCTCTCTCTATCTCTCTCTCTTTAAGAGCAGCATAGCAGTGAGCCAAGAAACGACGGAGGTCGAGAGGTGCTAGTTGTGTTTGTTATATTTCTTCTTTCCACTCCTTGGTCTACAAAGTTAATGAGTATTGCAGGTGGATTGTTGAATTACCATTTACGGACCTCGCTTTTCCTATCAAGCATTGACTAACTGCATCAGTCGGCGACACTGCTGTATACTGGCATTTGTTTCAAGCGCTGTTCATACTCGCATACCATACAAATATTTAGTTCTACCCGTATCACGCTTTGAGAAAAATCATGCAAATAAAATAACATTCGGCTAATTACATAGTGCTTTGTTTCATAACACAAACCAGTTTGTGATCGCAACAGTTATCCCTACACATCAAAGTCCTATTAATGTTTGTACTAAAACATAATGTGCGAGTAAATGTGTAATGACTTTAACTACGTAGTAAACTTATAATCAAATCTAACACGCTACACTGTAATTTTTTTTGCCACAACAAAGTACCTCTTGCTGGAAAGAAAATAACTTTAATAAGTATGAGCCACAGCAAATTAACTTTATCACAAAAAAATGTATTTAAAGGTTAAAGTAATAGTAACAAAACTTGTGTTACTATTAAGATAGTTTAGCAGAAGTCTTTATCGTGAAGTTAGTTGTGCTATTTTAAACATAAAATTTATGTTGAAAAGATTATTATCTTTATTATAAATAAACTGATCTAATTTCAAAGGAAATGTTTTAAAGAAATAACGTTGTAACTCCAAACATAAGTGTTTCAATTTTTTCTCTGCTGCAAGGCAACATTTCTTTCCGCAGACTACATATCCGCAAAGAAAAATGATTCTTTGTTGTAAAAAAGTATATATACTGTGGAAAGAGTAGTTGATTGGCAGAAACAGGCTGCGGTGTTGTATCTCAGCTGACGATTTCAAAGTTCCTTCAGTAACGAAGTTTAGCACAATAAAGGTTTTATACGTTGCAAGCTACTATTATAAATACTAGAGTTGACAGTACGGCTATGGTAACACGCCACAAATTAAGTTTGTTTGTCTATTTCGAAGAGTTCGGCTTGAGATTGGTTTAAAATTAGTCAAATCACGGAAAATTAAATCTGTCTTGAGAACATTCTCTTATCATTCAAGGAGAAAATACCGCGTGGGTAATGGGAAAAGGACGCTTGCGGCGTTGAACTAATTGATGTCGTTACGCCCTTAATTGTATTCCGACAGGTGAGATCAGTTATAAAAGCATTTCCACTGACCAAGTTCAGTTTCACAAAACTAAATTTACTGAGTGCTCAAACCTGATTTAACCATGACTGGACGTGAATAATTATTATTTTTAATAATTTATTCATTATCACGTTCTGAAACCCGAATATTTTGACCACTAAACTAATTATAATTTCATTGAGCAAATGTTACAACCTTATCTGTATTGTTTGTGGATGTGTGTGCGAGGGATGAAGGGAAAGACCTGAAGTTAGTGTCGCCAACGAAGCCAATTTTAGAGTAGAAATTTTAAATGACATTAAGTGCCAAAAGACAATGAATTTTGTTAGTTACATCAAAATGAACTATGTGCCGGTGCCTATGTTTTGCTGTACAAGCTAAGTCCCAATAACTGTCTTAACAGTTCTTATTGTCGTTGAAAGATTGCACGACCTATATGTATGAATAGTTTAGCATAGCTGATTTTCCCGTTTACTAGAAAATATTTTTGGCACTTAAATCATTTAGAATGTCCACTCTACAATTATACATATCCTTCGTGAACAAAAAGTCGGAAGCCTAGATGACTCGTGACTTTGTCCGAGTGGAATTCCCCGCAGCAGACGTGTGCCCGTTCCCAGTACGAGCACTCTATAACTAGGAACATACAAAATTCAAATTGGTATCTGAAAGCAGACTGCAAGAGATGTACGCTTGTTCGACGTCTCCCATTGACTCGTGATTTTGTGGTTTATCACAAAGAACACTTCTGTCCAATTATTAGGGCTAGGAAAAATTCGTGAGTTCAATGATCTGCATGCTAGAATCCAATGCCCTATGCATACTCAAGCCCCGTCTATACGTTCATTGTCTGCTGTCTGAATGAGTAGTCGGTAATGGACAAATGGTAGGGCTTCGGTATACACAGGATAATGGACTCTAGCATGTTGGTCGTTGAACTCGCGAAATATTCCTAGCCCTACAAATTATTAAATGTTCAGCTTAGTGTGACCATAATAACAACGATAATATCGCATGTGTCTATAACACCTCGCAAGTCATGCTGTAAGTAAGGATACATTATCCCTTCTAATTCCATGACTTTGCAAGGATTTATAGAGGGAAAAGTTGACTGCTTGCTAGGTTTCAATATGACTAGGGCCATGAATTTTTTGCGAAAAGAATTTAGCCCCAGGTTGTTTCAGTGTCTTACAAACACATCTGCAGTTCTGCTCCTTAATCAGTTATGTGATATTTTAACTCTCTCGAGCCTTGGGATCCTACCGGCAAATCACATATGTGAGGTGTTGCAGAGACTTTATTGTAATTGGCTCAGACAAATGATATACGGCTATTCATATAGACACGCTGCCAATAACCATGAAGCAGAACTGCAGATGTGCACGTAAGGCACTGAAACAAACTATGGCAGAATTTTCTTCGCGAAAAGTTCATTGCCCTAAATATTACGAGTTTATTGCTGACGTTCTTCTTACGTTATTGGCGAATCCCCAATTGACTGGGCCATGGCTAACTCTGGGGTGCCAATAACGTCAAATGTGGTTAGGTAACATTGACCGGATCAAAACATTTAATTTGGTGCGATTTGGTGAAGAAATAGCGAACTTTATCAAAATGGATCAAACTTATAGGCAGAGATGATGGTATGTATATCGCGAAAATGTTTTGTGCTAACATACCCTTGAAAACACTATAGTTAATTGCAACACATATGATTGGGTGATGTACATCTGACACAACGCAGCTGTCTGCAGACCAATAACAGGCATAAAATATTACAATAGCAGGATTCTTATTGGGTCAGTCAAATAGGGCAACAGCTTCACTTACAAGACAAAGCCAGTAATATTCTGGTAAGCTGAACGGGCGATGAAACCCAGCAAACAGTCAAGTTTTCCCGCGATAAACCATCATCTCTACTTATAGCATTAAATACTTAACTATACGATTTTATTTTTTCATTAAATGGTCAAAAAATAAATATCGTTAGTCGGGCAATGTTACCCCCGCAGCCAAAGAACCCACATTTGACGATACTGAACATTTGCAATGTGTCTGTAAACAGCTAAATCGTGCCGTACATCTGTGGTCCAATCATATAAGAGGAAGGATGCTACACTATTTTCGAACATACGTAGGTAAGAAATTGTCTTGCAATTTTCCAGTATCTCTAACCACAAAACGCTTGGAAAAAAACTTCGTGACAGTGTTTTGATGTTTACAAGAAATGTCCGCGAATTTCATCTGTTTTTTAAATGCAACTACATTTCCACGGGTAATATAACCGATTCCGTTAAGTACGTATAGCCTAGTCTGTTCACGGTAGTGACATTTCCAGACGCTGCTAAAATATTGTTTTCAGCAATTCCTATCTTCCTGCCACTTTAATGTGAATACTGCCGTGAGACCATTCAGAAACAGTTTGCTTATTTCACTGCCCTGAAAAGGTAGCGTCTGGAGAAGGCAATAAAATACAATTATTAATTGTTTAAGCTTGTTCGAAAAGCATTAAAAAGCGATCACTTTAACGTGAACGGGTTATGATCTATACCCATTGTGAATTATGTTTATGTTGGTGAGTCAGTTTCTGCTACATGCTTAGAAGTGTGTGGTGGATAAATCAAAGCTAAAAACTCCCTTTTTAATTCCATATCAGTGGCGAAGTGTTGCAGAGAAGTGTATATGGTTGTGCGCTAGTTGACGCTACAGCCACTGACACGCTGGTATGTAGGTGCCGCTTATTACTGACTGGTCACAACACAATAAGTAGCCAGTACATATTTACGGTCATTGGTATACGGTGATGCGTTCACAAAAGTGTATAGTTCTCGGCAACTTGTGCCCTTCCTGCCAACAACCCTCGAACCGCCAATGTTAAAATACGACATCGGGCAGATTCCGATGGCATAGATGGGATATCAGAATTTTGAAGTACGCCAGTCTGAAAAAAAAAAACCACCGTTTTTAGGTATGTCGGAGGGCTTAGAAACATCTGGTGTCTTTACAATGACATTCCATCATTTTATCGTACAGTGACACAACGGACACGTGTAAAATAGTTTCATAAAAAAAAATTACGTATTTCCCTACACATTACAATGTATCGGAGGCATGTGGTAGACAGTGCCCAAGTATTTCAGTCGTAAATCAGGCGTTATTCGCGAACACAAGCTACGCTCGCTGAAGAATGTGGAGCTAGCTGTGCGAGTGAAGTGGTAGTTGTGTTGTTAACTACATCGCGCGCACTCAACAGTCCAGGGAAACGCACACAAATTGGAAGCGGGTGTTGAGAACAGAGCGGTCGGGAGAGGGGACAGCGAGCCAATTACAGCTGCGAGCGAGTGCCAGTCACATCTGCGGACAATTGGCGGTGGATATGGGTCACGCAAGCTCCCTCACACGCTCTGGGCCACAGAATATTTAGGAACACAGAAGTGTAATAGCTAGAGACGGGAAAAATCCGCGGGTGCACTGACCTGCTGGCAAGGCTAGAAAACATTTATTTGTGTATATGCGTTGTGTTATACGTGTTTCGTAATTTGAAACTAAGTTAAAAAGAACTTCAGATTGTTTACATTTTAGTCAGTTTTCTAACTACGACGTTAGGTTAAAGCGTACTAAGTTTCAGGCAGTATCTAGCACACTGCCTGAATGGAACTGTGATGTCTTCCGTCATTTGTTTGTCGTCCATTGCCCACTGTTTTTTTGTCTGATTCCATCTTATTTCATATTGGGAATCTGGTTTTATTTATGTCAGTCTTTCGTGTCTGGGTGCTGTCGAGATTTGACTGAATTATATTTATAGTATTCTTGTTGTTGTGTATTAAAAAAAAACTGATCGAATTCCTCCGGGAATGCTTTTTTCTGTTTTTTTTTTTTTTTACTTCGTCATTAAACACAAGTTTGGTCAACAGAACATGAGCAATAGCGTTATGTCCACAAATCAACACATTCTTATCAACCGTAAATTGTTCATATAGCTGAAAACTACGACAGCATAAAAATTTATCTGCAAAGCTAACAATACGATCAATGGTCCGGAATCAAATGCAGCGGTTTATGAAGGTTTTTTTTCCGTCGTGCTCCGTTTAGTCAGAAAGGCTTCAGCTTACAATGGCCGGTGCACAGATGTTGATATAGAAATGTAAAACAGCGTTTTACACAGATACTGGTGAATATACTGGTGAAATTATCATTAGAGGCAATGATGTTCGGAGAAAAGAATGCTGCACCAACTTGTTTCAATGTGTGACGTGGACATCTGCAGCTCTGCTTCTTGTTCAGTGATTGGTAGGGAATGTAGGCTAGAATCCATTGTACTATACATACTCAAGCCCCGACTATTTGTCTACTAGCTGCTACTCAGTGGAACAACAGACAATGAACGAATAGACGGGGCTTGAGTATGCACAGTACAATAGCCTGTAGGTCATTGAATTCGCGAAATTTTCCAGTCCCTAGTGATTGGTTGTTTTTAACTGTCAACGTGTTGAGGTTCTACCCGCAAATAACAGACGTGTGGTGTCGCAGTGACCTTGTTCTGATTGGCACAGCTAAATGAGCTACGCCTCTGCTCTAACAAGGTCTGCTAATAACCATGAAGCACGAGTTGCAGATGTACACGTAATGCTCTGAAACAAAGTGATGCAGAGTTATTATCACAAAAATCACTGGCTCTAGTTATCGTTAGAGACATGCAAAATTCGCGTTATTTTCTGACAGCTAACTAGACTCCAAGCGACTATAGGCTCGTCCGACGTCTCTCGCTGGCCGATATTGTCGCGACTTGCCGCGGAGAATGCTTACACGGTAGAGAGGCCAATATCTGTAAAGACGTAATACACGTAAATGACAACACATAAAAGTTCGTGGCCAATTGAATCGCAGAATATTCTCTGTTATGTATAGGAAAGTGAAGTTTAGTCTGCTACCAAATGATAACGCGAATTTTGCATGTCTCTAGTTATCGTTGATACAAGAGACAGAAACTGAGGGTAATATTGTCCACGGATTCTGCAGTAAGCCAGTCGATCCAACCCGGTCCGCAGCTGCAATGATAAGAAAGTAGGTCAAGAGTGAGAAACTTTTAAGCTGCCACTAAAAACATCATTTATAAAAGTTTCGCAAAAAGTTCATCTTAGATCGTTATTCAGAAACCGAAAATAAAAACATATCTTCAGACATCCACCAACAAGAAAGAAGTCGAACAGCTATCCACCGAGAAAGTTTTCGCTCTCACTGAATTTTCTGCCAAACGCACGATGATGATCCATTTGAATTTCACTACAGCCACGAAAAAAAATAGCATTTAACTAATTAAACACAATTTTCATTTTAATGCTCATAAAATTTTACTTTTGTAAAAATAACAGTTGGTCCCACTGCGCAAGATACTATTCTTAGTGATGCTGTAACCAAGATGGACATTGAAACTGTAACCAAAATTTAAATTTGTCAAACTAATATTTCCCATTCTACACTGAAAAATTTTTCGAAATAAAACTCTTACGTGTAGGGAAAGTAAATTACAGTTACAAATATGGCAAAAATACCCCAAACACATTTATGGAAAAATTCCTTTATAAATAAGGGCACATTCAACACACAGCAAGGTATTATTAATTGTCAATAAAAACCGTTGCATTTATAGCCTCATTTTATTTTATTTTTACAGTGTGTAAAACACATAATTATATGTATAGGCCATTCACGATAAAGTAACACTCCACAAAGTTTTCTTTCAGCAATTTTGCAGAAATATTTCCAGTTTGTAATATGGAAACTTCTATGCAACTAAAAACCAGTGTAAATGTTTCATTACTCTCAAAAGTTAACGTATATGGGCCTAATAAAAACATTGCTAATTAATTGCAAGTACTGTTGAGTGCTTAGTTTATAGTGCATAGCCTACATATGTATGTATGTGTGTGTATATATATATATATATATATATATATATATATATATATATATATATATATATATATATATATATATATATATATATATACAGGCCTAACTGTCCGTGTTCCAATTTCACTCCTCCGATTGCCCTGAAACTGTCGTGAGTTGTGCGTACATCCGCAAATGTTTTGGACAAAAAATCTATGTTAACATACCGGTTATGAAGGGGGCGGCGCAGGGGTGGAGGTAGAATGTGGTAACCAAGAATTTAGTGAAATTTGTTTACATAACTATAGTTAATAACACTTGTCATTTTGCACAATTTAGAATTTAAAAAAATAATATAATGGATTATTTTTAATATTGCTATCAGTACTAATATTGTTAATTACATAAAATTCTAAGTGCCATTAAGCTTTATCATATTTTTTTAGTAATTTGTTTCATTTCTTGGAAATATTTGTTTTTGAAAAAGTATTGAAAATAGAAATACATAATTTTTACAAATTAAGGTCGACTGGAGTACAAATAGTGAACGTTCGCACGACTTAAAGAGCATTTAATTGAAAACCACGCTAACAAAGTCGTGGGCAATATATAGTTAGTTATATCATGCGGGCAATAGCTAGTTTATATTAATAAAAAATACAGCGTGAGTACTACTACATCATTGAGGGTTATTAAAGAATATTACTTCTCAAACGTATGTTGGACTTGGAATTCTTAGCAAGACGTCTGGTCAAATACTGCCTCGTATCTTTTCAAATTTTCCATTTAACTTTTGTCCATGAGGTACGCCTGTGCGTGTACGATAACTTTGGCCTTACGTGATCGTGAAATGACATTGTCGTATACGGGAATTTTGCAGTACAATACGGTAATTTTATAGTTAATGTAAAGAAAAACATATGTGCACACAAGGGAAAATTACCCTAAGGCCGGGATTACAATGACCTCACGTTCACGTATCCCTTACCACTTCATCACGTTCACGTGTACGTAATACGTAATCAATTGAGGTGACATATTACGATCCTTCACGTAAGCTGCAAGCAGGCAATGAAAACTGTCGTGAGAGAGCCTTGAAATTAATAGGCATAGATAACACGACACAATAGAAGACATTAACTCCTCAGAAATGTGATTGGCCCAGGCGATCACGTGGTATAACTTCACGTATCACTTTAACTTAAAAGCTTGACATCGATATGCTTTTCGTTACGTGAAAGTGAACGTAAGTATAAAGTGGTGCGATCGTAACAGGGCCCGTCCAAGTGCGTTTGTCATGGTGTTTCCTGCTTACGTGAAAGTTAAAGTAAAGTGGACCTGAAGGCATCATAATCCTGGCCTAAACACGTCATGTAAATTTACCTACATGTTTAATAGTGTGTGCTTATATTTAGTAGGCTTACTTGGTATTACTCTGAAATCCCGAAAGACAAATACCATGCAGAAATCCCTTCATCCTAGCTGATTAATTGCTCGAGTCTACATTCGCTTTATTCTGCATAATGGGAGAAGGAGAGAACACGCTGGTAAACCTTCAGTGCATTAGTATAAAATACTAGCAGTCCCCCGCGGCTTTGCTCATGAGTATTATTCGTAACTGATAATATTTACTTTAATTTAAAAACCTCTTTGTACACAAGATTGGTACTTCAGTCATCAAGTGTTAGAATGTCCAAGCGGCTAGTTGAACTAATTCTGCAGCAGGATAAGTAGCTATAGCTGTCCACGCGAAAAGCAGTCTTAAGTTTGTCCCTGCCACTAACAGCGACTTCGCCTGGGCC